>CAUYSK010096904.1:0-94627 GCA_963575035.1 Avahi laniger | reverse complement strand
GTATGTTGTTATAGCAGCCTGAATGGACTGAGGCACTCTACGAATTCAATAACACTGTCACAGGGAAAAGGGGGCAGATGTAGACGTCCCCAAGAGAACTTCGGATGGGGAGACTCAAACCCTAACCCAATCCCAAGCCCTTAATGGGACTCAAAGTGTGGCAGCTGCCTGTGAGGGAGACCTGGAGTGGCAGCCACGCCATAGACAAGGATCCCCAGAGACGGCAGGCTGGCGCCCTGCTGGACGACCGGTGCCCATGCTAATGCAGACAGTGGTTTATTCTCTAGGAAAACCTCGAACTCAGAGTAGCAGAAATGCTTGAGAATCCACCATAAATTCAGCTTTGACATAAAGCATCTTCTAAGATGGTGAACACGGTTGGATATCTTTGCCTCTTGCCCTGGGAAGCAATGATTAGGCCTTATGTTCACTACCCTGAGATGGAAGAGAGCATGTAAAAGGAAAACAGAACAGCCTTTTACTTTTCAGTGAGAAAGGACAATTGCAAGGCATTCCTCTCAGGGGACACTACCCCTATGCATCCAGGGTCCAGTGAGGAGAGTGCCAACCCCTCCTGTATCCTTGAAACTGCAAATCTGTCACCATAAATGGAGACACATTGGTTGGTGCCTGTGGTTCTGCATATTCCATCTGCAGCCCCCAAGCTCGAAAGTGGTCAGCGTGAACAAGAGATGACCTTACCTTTAGGAACAAGGTAAAGAGCTGGTGTCCAAGGGTCTTTCCAATACTGTCTCAGCAAAGACAAAGCTATTTGCAGGGCACCTGGCACCTATTGGTTACTAGACTAGCCAGTGGGTATGTGTAATCTCGTCTGATCTTCAGAACAACACAAGGGGGTAAGTGGTATTATTACTCCCATTCTCCAAAGGAAAGACTGAGGCTGGCAGGGTTAAGTAGTTGATCAGCTCAAGATCACACAGCTAGTAAGGGGCTAGACCAGGATTTGGACCCAGATCCCTCTAACACTTTCTGTTTGGCCACATTGTCAACACCCACAGAAAAGGGCATGTGGCGGCATGGATTACATAAGATTTCAAAAACTTACAACCTCCCTGTACTTGTTATTTTTGTTTCTCTGCTGACTGTGTTCCCACTGTGATTAGTTGAGAATAAAAAATTTTCAAACAAGAGGAGTCCATCTGCTTGTCTTTAGAGGCAGCAAAGAGAAATCTCTTGACCAGTGGGGCCAGAGTGGGGACAGGTAACGTCTAAGCGGCGAGATTCTAGAGCCTTTGGAAAGACAGAAAAGGAGTCAGGAGACAGGCCAGGAGTCAGGCCAGTCAGGCCAGGGGGCACTGCACCCAGGTGCTCAAGGCAGAAAGACTCTGAAGAAAGCAATCGTTAAGCAGAGCAAACAGGGGCAAGGGTGCATTGACCCCTGAGAGGCCTTGGCCATTGTATGGAAGTGAGCACGACACATATGCAAAGGGTCGTTGTCTTTTCTCTAAAACACAAATAATATCCTTTGGATTTTGACAATTTCTGTTTGTTTGTTTTTTAAGTCCCGTGGTTGCTTTTATCCTGGTCACACCTGGTTTGAGGCTGGGCCAAGGGAACCCACACTCAAGTTACCCCTAGTTCTCTGGGTGTTCATCTCTCCTCCTTGCCTAGTCTCATTGTAATTGATGTGATGCCAGAGGGTCTAGGGAGGCAGGTTTGGCTCCTACTAATATAAATATCCCTCAGGACATTGAGCTCTAACCACCCCACCTGCCCCCAAGGTTAATTTTTGGTGTTCCTGGTGCAGAAGACTCAACTATCAACGGGTTGCCATTAACACTTTTTCTGTTTTGGAGACAGGGTCTTGCTCTGTTGCCCGGGCTGCAGTGCAATGGTGTCATAGCTCACTGCAATCTCAAACTCCTGGGCTCAAGTGATCCTCCTGCCCCAGTCTCCAGAGCAGCTGAGACTACAGCTGCATGCCACCACGCCCAGCTAATTTTTCTATATTTGATAGAGATGGGGTCTTGCTATGTTGCCCAGGCTGGTGTTGAACTCCTGGCCTGAAGCAATCCTCCCACTTTGGCCTCCCAAAGTGCTGGGATTACAGGCATGAGCCACCACTCCCACCCTCCATTAATGCTTTAGTACTCGCCACTCCATGCTGCCTCCTAACTGGGCCCATTAGTGGGGGACAGTCAGTACCTGCACTCCAGGAAGGCCCATCTGAGAGATACTTAGGAGTGGCAGGGGCTGTGTTATATGGTTGTGTCCCCCACGGGCCTAGCCCAGGATCCTGCCTCATTCACCACATGGTGGTTAACTGTCTGAAATTTCCGCAGGTCCTCGAAGTTGCCTTCTGAGCAGTCCTAGCTCAGTGTGGCGGCTCCCAGAATTCTTTCTCGTGACTTCTGATTTCACCTGGAGCACATGGTCTCAGAAAACCGAAGCGAGAAGAGCAAAGGTGCAGGAGCAGTGACCAAGCTGGGGGAGCTAACCCTGGGATTCACACTGGTTCCGTGGGAACGCACCTCTCTCCACCCCACAATCTCACTTTGATTACTGCAGCCCCTACCGCCGAAAGCAGTAGTGGTGAGTTTGAGCAGCCACTGAGCCCTCGAGGCTCTTTAAAATCTCATTCCAACTTTTACGCCTGCCCAAGCCTCACTGCTCTCCCAGCTCCTTCTGTCCCTGAGCCCAGACTGGACTCCACGGGGAGAGGCAACTCGAGGGTGGAAAGAGAATGGGCTTTGGAGGTCCAACAGGAATGGGGCTGAATCCCGCCTCTACATTACTTTCCCTGCAGGGCTTCTGCCATGATTAAAAGAGATAACAGACATACATGTGCCAGGGCACACAGGAGGTGCTCAATACAGGAAAGTAGTTTGTTCTGATTCATATGATTGTGAATCCTGAACACACCAGTGCTGGTACCGTAGGTGACATCCTACCCATCCGTTCAGGTCCTAGGTTAACTGATACCCTCTCCAGCAAGCACCCCTTGATTTCCAAGCCGAATAATGACATCGCATCTGGAAATATAAGCATGCCATTCCCTTATTCAAAATCGATCAGTGACTCTCCATTGCCTCAAGAACACAATCAAATTCTTCTTAGTGAGAACAACAAGGCTCTTTCTGATTTGACCCTGGCCCCCAGTTCTTCCTCCAAACCCACTCTCATTTTGCATTCCAACCACACGCATCTACTGTGGTTTCCTGAATATAGCCAGCTCCCTCATAACCCCCTGCTGCTGGGGGCTGCACCATTAAACTTAGGTGGCTGAATCAACTTGCACTTACATTTCTGGGACAGGAGGCATGCAAAATGTGGGGACTGACTGTACCTGTTCATCAACAGCCTGGTGTCAGGGGAAAAGGCATCCCCCTGTGGGTCGATCAGAAACCCAGGACTCTGCCATGGCTCTGTGCAGGGTACCAGGTAAGAGTGTGATCCTCGGACAGAATCAAACCTGGCCCAACCCTGCCTTGTCACCTACCAACAATGTGAACTTGGCCATGTCTCTATACCCCTGTTTCTTTATCTAGGGAAGAAGAATGGTAATAACACTTCAAATTGTTATGGGAAGAAGTATCTGGCATATAGCAAGTGCTCAATAAATGTCTACTATTATTAGAATCTCTGGAAGTAGCAGGCAATGGTTCCTCTGAAATATCACTGGACTATAACAAAAATTTTGGCTGAGTTTTATGCACTATCTGAAGAGATTGATTCAAGCACCTTGAATACATCTATAGCTCAACATTGAAAGGTCATGTTGTGTCTTCCACTCTCACCCTTCCCCTCCAGAGCCATCTCAGCGGAAATGACAGAGCCTGGTAAGACATTTTTTTGGAGGGAAGCATTTCTATACTCAGAGAGCATGTTCAAGAATTCAGCCTCTGCAACCTTGACCCTTCAGGGCTTATAATATGATGTGGATTTACAGTGTGGAAAGATCCAAGAATCTGGAGGCATAGGACCTGGATTTTAATTCTGGATCCTAATCCTGACCCTGTTAGTAACCAGCTATGTGATCTTGGCTAAGTCATTTAGCCTCTCTGAGCCTCAGATTCCTTACCTGGAATATGGAGTGTCTACCTCACAAAAAGATAAAGAGAGGGAAAGTGGTTTGTAAATATAAAGTATGGCGCAGGTCTAAGATTCCTGAATTCACTTCGTTTTCCTCTTGGCCTATTTTATTGCAAATTAAAAATCTCTTATCTACAATTCCAAAATGCAAAAACATCTGAAAAATAATATATTTTGGTAACTCATTTGTTGCAAAACTTGGCCTGAATTCATGTGAGTCTCTTTATAGATTTTATCCCACTTATGTTGAGTATTCATATGTTTTACCGTGAGAAACAGCGTGTTTGAGTTGAGAGTGCTGTCCCAGTTACCTCTGGGGGTGTCAAGTAGTGCATGGGATATTCTGAATTATGAAACTTACTGGCCCCACAAGTTTTGCTTCAGAAGTTACAGGCTTACATTCTAGGAGCATATCGTAAGCTGTAGTCATTCATGTCTGCTTGTATGATTTTTGTCATATTCTTATAAGACCTGTATTATTACTTGCTTGATACATTTTTGAGTCAATTTTTTACTCACTTTTTTCAAATGAATCTTTTTTTAAATGCACAGTAAATATCTAATTATATATAAAAATTTTTGCTATGTGACATCCCAAATCATCCTGCGTATCACAGTGAAACGCACCCCATACTTGAAGCAATAGTGATCTCGAACTGGCGCAATGAGTTAGCTCTTAAATAGCCAGAACACAAGGAGTAAGGGTGACATCTGTGAGGTTTGGACTCATCTTTGAGGTTCTCAGTTATCATAAATATTCAGCAGTACAATTCCACAAAGTGCTGGTTGCATTCCTGCTGAGAAAAGGACGTTGCACTTAATCACATCAGCTGTGATATTTTGTTGGAAAACCACAAACAGCCAGCAGAGATGGGAGATGAATCTCAACTTCAGAACAGCTTCCCTATGATAAGTTCTTTCACAGATATTCTTATCCATTTCTCACCTCCACCAACAGGATAGGTAGTATTAATATAATCAGAAACAAAAAAACAGGCCCACACGGGTTGAGAGGTTGGCCCAAGATCTCACAAGTCCCAGGCAGAGCTGAGAGTAAATTCAGGTCCCTGCTGCCGACCTAGGGTCCTTTCTGCCACATCAAGCCTCAGTCTTAGCTGCTCAGGGCATTGTCTATGCCACTTTCTGCCTCTGGTTTACATATTAATATTCACAAACACTGCAGGGAAGCTGGACTTCCATAAAACCAGCCTGCTCTCAGACTAAAATACCCTCCATGGCCTAGTTATCATCCTTTAAGTTCTCCGTTAAAAGCCTCCACTGTGGCTGAAGGGGTCTAACAAGGCTTTCAGAGGTTTTGCAAATCTTCAAAATGGACCTAGAAGAATTTGTAACTCTCTTGGCATTTTCCACAAAGTTAGGGGAATAGCCGTTGGTGGAAACAGGGCAGGGCCCAGATAATCTATTCCAAAGCCACATATAACATCCTAATTTAGCCATTTGATAATCAAGAATTTTCCAAATTATCTGAATAAGCAAAAGAAAATCAGAGGTCTCTCCCTTTCTCTTTTTTTCTTTTAACCAGAATTAATCACTAATGTTCTCAGCCTTCCTTTTCCCCATGTGTGAGGTCGTGAAAAGAGGATTACATCATGGGTTGGGAGCCCTGGTGCTAAGTTCCACTCTGATACAATCTAGCCATGGGCCACAGACAGGCTCTAAGGAGCTGGCCTGCAGCATAGCATGAAATTCTAGGTGCTGGGGTCAAATAGACACATGTTCTAGGCCTAGCTCTGCCCCTTGGACAAGTGATTTAAACTTCTCTGAGGCCCGCTTTCCTCATCTGTAACCTATCTCAGATGAGATGTTGATAAAAATTAAAGGACAAAAATGGATGTAAAACATTGAGCCAAAAAGTAAGAAGTAAATAAATGGTAGTTGATGTTATTAATGCCAACTCAGTCTAGGCCTTCGGACTGGGCTGTATGAACGCATATAATGAACAGCTCTTGCCTTCAGTGGTTACGGATTTATCACCTAGAACAGAATGACTGAGGAAATATCATGCAGCTGACAGATAAGCTCATCAAAATTTAATTTCCAAATGCATGAATTTCTCTAGCTTTGAAGGGCTATTCAAAGAGTGCCTTGAGAGAGAATCAACCAGCAGAACATGAAATACGGCCAACTCTTGACTGTCAGTGGGAAGGGAAGTCAGGGAAAATGGGAAGAAATAACATTTATGAATAATTATGAGTTTAGTCTGTACTTTTGACTTCCAGGACAGAACTTTAAAAAGTATGTTCTCCTGATTTGAGTTTCACTTAATTATCTTCCCTAGTTTTCTCCCTTTACTGTGCGGAAATAGCCCAGAGTCAGCCAGCAAGAGCCAAGAGGAGACATGAGGAACCCAGGCCCGTATTTTATACGATGGAGTTGCCTGACCAGTTGTATTACAGTGACCTAGGTATGTGTTAAAATGCAGATCTCCAAGCCCCAAATGAATAAGACTATCAGGGTTGGCAGTTAAAATATGCATTTTTAATAAGCACCCTTGATGCAACCAAAACTTTGAAAACCACTGATGTTAGGCCACATTATAATCATGCAATAAATGCCACATATATGTGTTCTCTCAGTAGGATTTCTCCCTGTCTCCAGCAGAAATTCATGGTCTCGGAGGAGCAAAAGACAAGAAAACAAACTACTCTAATAATTGTATAGCCAACTAATAGAGATGAAAACAAAATAGGGGTGATCAGCCAGCTTGGGGACATAGAAGGACAGTTGTCAGAAAGGTCTTCCCAAGTGGAAGCTTCACCTGCACATTTTCCAGGTGGGCAAAGTGGGTGGAGTTTAGAGGTTAATGGATGGATGGGGAAAGGGAACACAAACAGAAAGTGTAACATGCACAAAGCAGAGAGAAGTGAGAGACCCTGGCTCATTTGCAGAGCTGCGATGATTCTTTATATGGCTGGAAGGCAGGGAGTGAGATTTGTAGGGATTGCAGAAACATGTCTTCTCAGCCGTGCAAAATTATAAATTATACTTTTCTTCCTCAAAGAAGGGAAGCAATCTCACGTTTTTGGCATTAAAAGGCATAAACAAATCTCTAAGCTCTACTATGACTTGATGGTTTTTTTTCCTTTTCCTGATTTTGAAACTCACTCACATCCCACACTAAATCCCAAGCAGATGCTAAATATAGGCGGCACTTTGAGCCTGCTCCATTTATTCTGCTGACTCAGTCTTTTTTATCGTGATTTAGGCTCAGATTGTGGTTGAGTTAATTTAGTCAATTAACTTCAGTCAAACCAAAGGTTTGTTTTCCATAAAAAAATTTTATTCTTATTCTTATGAGGTATTGTTATAACTATTTTAGTTATATGCTCATGGATCAACTGTTTTAGTTGGGCCCATTTTATTTATCTCTTGCTATGTAAAAAACCATCCCAAAATTTAATAGCTTAAAACAACAACCTTTGTATTTGCTCACTACCTGGGACCCAGACTGGGCTTAACTGGACCAAAGCTTCTGCTCATCTTGGTGGCGGTCACTAGTTGACTGAACTCAGGGTGGGTTAGCTAGGGGCTAGGCTCAGCTGAGACGCTGGGATGGCGGGACTTTTCTCAGGCCTCTTCATACAGTGTCGCTAGCAGCATAGTTAGATTTTTTTATGTGGCAGTTCAGGGCACCCAAGAGCATTAAAGCAGAAGCCACCAGTACTTCTACAGGCCCAGAACTGACACAGTGCCACTTCTGCTACATTCGATTAGTTAAAGTCATGAGCCCAGACCAGATTCATGGAAGGGGATTATGCAGGGTGTGAACACCAAGAGGTATTGTCTATTGGGGCCACCAATAAAAGAAACTGCAGTTGTTTGTTATCCATTTTCTCAAGGCTCATAGCCCTTCCACATGCAAAATACTCTCAGCCTCTCCCAACACCCCTCAGAGTCTTAACCTATTACAGCAGCAGCCTCAGGCTCAAGGCCCAAGACCTTGTCATCTAAATCAGGTCCAGGTGTAGCTGGGGCTCCTTGAGTGTGTTTCCTCTAGAATTGAAGACCTAGAACTAAACCGAAGAGACAAATTGCTTCTCCATATATACACCAGTGAGAAGTCAAAAGATAATCACAATGGACACTCACATCAAAAAGAAGGAGAATGGAAGGCATGCAGTAGTTGCTGGTCCATAGCAGTTCTGAAATCCATCCAGGGACAACTGCGCTCCCTGGAAGTGCTTCTCCATGGTTCTTGGCACTGTCTTCTGAGTATTCATTCTGTCTCCATAAGAAATGGCCTGTGCCCATAGCTGAATAGCTTTCTCATCCTGTTTCCTCCCTTAGAAGGAGAGTCTAAAGGCCTCTTCATTTTGAACTGTCTGTCCCTTTTAGCCCAGCTCTTTGTGTTTCTGCCAATACAGTTCTTTTCAAAATTATGTAGGATTCCTATAAACCTTATTAAGTTTCAATCCATTAGACAAGAGCTACACTCACAAATCTCTTTGTGACAGGCTCCTCCACACTTTGGGTTGTCAGAGTACTATGGGGAGATGCCTTAGAAGCACATTGGCCTTGCTGTGAGTTTCTAAGAGGCTCTACCATGACTCTTTCTGGGGTCTTGTTAAGAGTCTTATACACACACCCTTGACTTGATCATGAGCCAGATATCCCATTTTACTGGATTTGATCTTTTCCCCAAGACCATTTGGGAACTTTTTCCAGATTGGAAAAGCTACAGTGAGAAAGAGTTTTATTTTCCAACTCAGTAAGTCCTGCATTGGAAAGTTTTCCTGTGTTGACACTTTTATTTTTGATCCTTCTCTATTTGTGCCTTATCATATACAGCTAAAAGAAGCCAGCTGGCACTTTCAACATTCTGTCTGGAAATAGTCTCTTAGTCAGATCCCCAAATTCTTTAGACACATTTGCTATCTTCCACAGGCAATATGTTACCAAACTTTCAACCACTACATAACACGGATCGTCTTTTCTCCAGACTCCAATACCAGCTCCTCACTGCCCTTCCAGCCTCCACTCACAGTCCCCTGAGCCTCCTCCAGCTTCCACTCACCACCCAGGCCAAAAGCCAAAGCCACAGGTTTTATGTTCTTGTTACAGCAGAAACCCACATCCAAGTACTAACTCTTGTCTTGGTTAGCTATTGCTGCATAACAAACCACTCCCAAATTTAGTGGCTTAAAAATGACAATCATTTAGTTTTCTCACAATTCTAAAATCTGGTTTGGGCTTCAACTGAGCAGTTCTTCTGCTGGTCTTGACATTCATGTGGCTGTCGTTAGCTACAGATTAGGTGGGTCTGAGGTCAGCTATTGTTCTGGGCCAGCTATTGTTCTCTCTCTCTCTCTCATCTTATGTAATATCAGGGCCTCTCCTCATGTGGATTCACCATGTGGTCTCTTTAGTGGCAACCAAATTTCTTATGTGGCAGCTTAAGACTTCCAAGAGTGCAAGAGCAGAAGTCATTAGGCCTTCTTAAGACTGAGGCCTGCAATAGGCATAGCACTACTTCTAGATCTACAAGATAAAGCAAGTAAGTCACAGCCCAGATGCAAGGGTAAGGAATTACACAAGGGAGCCACAAAACCCAGAAGACCACAGAGCAATTTTTTCATGTGTAATCTTAAACTTCAACAGCAATTAGATTATGTCTGCTGAGATTTATTTTGGTGAGGGACGCATCAAACAATCTTCCTTATTTTCATGCCATGAAACTTCTTACCTCTGAGCAACCCACTAACATGCACTAATTGGGTTCCTGCCTCAGAGGAGATTGGAACAAAATTGTCAAAAAGAATATCCTGAGAGTAATCTGATTGACATCCAAAATATAATCAGAAGTGGGATTCATATAGATCACAGGAGGAATAAGATCCTTAGAATGTTTCTATCTGGCTTCTTAAAGGACTCTATAATTACCATTGATATCTGGAATTGTGTGACTAATGCAAACAGGCCCACACCAACACAGGCCCATGGAGGTAGCCCCCCAAAATGTTGTCCATTATTTGTTCAGGTTCATGAGAAGACATTCCAGCTCTGAGAGAATTTCTCTGACTCTCACTTGAGCTGACCTCCCATCCTGCTTCTATCCGACCTCCCTTATTTTACTCATAACACTGCAGAGTAAGGCTTAGAGTATCTGTGTTCCCCCTTGCCTATGAGTCCATGAGGGCAGGGACTATGTCTTGTCTTTATTGCAGTCCAAGCCCAAGTGCAGTAACAAGTACAGGGTGGGTGCTTCATAAGTGCTTGTAGAATGTAAGTTCTTCTACGTGACCTACGGGAAGCTTTATAATGACATCATCAGGGTGAACTGCGTTCTTTAGCTCAGACTTTTGATACCCTTAGACCCACAGCTACCTGCATACAACAGGGAATGATTCTAAGAAATTGAAAGTCACCTTTCTTGAGCTAAAGGGTGATCTTGGAATTTTTGCATTAAAAACTTATATTTTCATCACTTATTTGTTTTCCAAATGAATGTTTCTCTAGATAGTTCTGGGAGGAAAATGTTATTTGTTGGAGAGCTTATTTGTTTCTTTAAAATCTATACCCTAATTAATAATTACCAGGACAAAAATGGTGCAATGTTATAATTACAAAAATCTTTTGCAGGATGGTATTATATTAGAGCATCCATAGAGGCATGTTGCCTAGCTGCTAAAAAAAATTAAATAGTTGGATAAACTGACAGAGACATATGTAAAGCATGGGTCCCCAAGTGCTTCTTCTCTTCCTTTTTATTTCCCACCAGACAGGCCCTTGAAAGCAGATCAGTACTGTAATCAAGTATGCATACTCTGGAGTCAGACTGAATTCAAATGCCAGCAGCTGTGGAACCATGGTCTAATTTTTAAGCTTTCTAAGCTTCATTTTCCTTATAGATAAAATGGGATGAGGGCAGCCCATTTGCAAGGTTGTAGTCATGATAAGTGTTAAGTGAGCTGATGCCTGCAGAGTGCTTGGAACAGTGGTCAGTAGGCACTCAACAGACATTGGCTTTTTGTATTTTCTCTTCCTTTGAGTATTTACTGAGCATGCCATACTTCTGTCAAGTACTCTACTCAGTACTGAAAATGCCCAGGCCAGCCCTTGACTCTCCCCTCTCCCAAGGGATAAGGAAAGTTTTTGCTGCCCCCAGAGCTGAGACTCAAAGGACAAGCAGGAGCTAGTTGAGGGGGAAAAAAATGAAAGGCCACTCCAGGCAGTGAGAATTTCAACAAGGAGGAGCAGCGCCAAAGCCCATGGTACCTTAGGACAACTACAAGAGGACTCGCAAACCTGAACAGGAGCAAAGCAAGACTGAGGGAGTCAGGGGATGAGGGAAGTTTGAGGCTGGAGGATGTGGCGGTGGGGGCCAGAGCACCAAGCACCAAGTATCATAATCTGGAATTTGAACATTATCCTGCGAGGCCTTTCTTCTTGAATTGGCCTATGGTGGTATGCTAGGGAGCACAAGGAGCTACCGCAAAAATAGTTCATTTTGGGGAGTGTACACTTTATTCCAAGATTCTTCAAAAAGAGACCTTTTTAATTCACACACACCAGTTCTAACATCCTCTGACCCCAAGTTCCTGCAAAGAACACGAAGAGGAGGCCAGAGCTTGAGCCACCAGTGCTGGTTCCCCTCCGTGTGCTCCCTCCTGGCAGCCAATACGGCAGAATCCTGCTAGATTCCAAGGTGCAGGTTGGGATCCCATGAAGCGCATTGGAATTCTGCGATGTCCCTGTCCTTTTTGTCCTCTAATACTAACTGTTCCCCTTCGGATATTAAGCTAAAGGACAGAAACCTTAGTTTGGCCTCGTCGTATGCTGTATCCAGTTCTAAGCTCCGCAAAGGAAGCCGTCAAGTCTTGTCCTCCTTGCCGTCCTCACTGCAACAGCTCTCCATCTTCACTGTCCTTTGAGGCTCTAAGTCCCTCTCCTGATTTGGCCCCAGGCTGCTCAGTAATTATACTTGTCTGATCCCACCTCCATTCCAAACCTAACTTCTTTCATTTCCTTTGGTCTACAGGAGAGGGGCTCCTTTCTTCTCTGGACTGCGAATCTACCCACATCACACTTTAGTTTGAAGTCCAAACGTGTGCACTTGGTTTGCACACTGGACATCTCAGGCCGCCAGGCATCTGCTGTAAGCCACGTGCTCAGTCTGTCTTCACACCTTAAGTATCATCTCCTTTGCTGGTTCTCCCCAGTTTGGTGAATCACTGAATTTTAGGGCTGGAAGGGATTTTTGAGCCCTTTTGGAGATAACTCTTCTTGATTCATTTGTATTTTTCATTTAAGATATTTCTTGAACATGGACATTGCTACATCCCTCACGTGGATTCTCTTAATTCTCTTTGCCACGTTATGAGGTAGGGATTATTATGCCTCCTTTACAGATTAGAAAGCCAAAGCACAGAAAGATTGTGTCACTTGCCCAATGGTCCCCAAGTGATAGAGTCAGGATTCAAACTCAGGTCTCTTGGCCCCGAATCTAGTGCTCTTTCCTCTACACTCGCAGCCTTAGAACCTCTGCTGCAGCCACTTCCTCTTCACCCACGTAGCCAACCTCTCTCTCGACCTAGTGTCTCTGTAGACCCTCAGCTTCCGCTCTTTGCCGCTCCACTCTGGGCCATCGTAAACACTCCTGTTTTGTTCAGTCTAGAAGTCTCCTCCTCTCTCAAAGGCAGGCTCAACAACATTAGCATGAAAAATACAGCCATAAACTTTCCCCAGAAGGTCCTGTGTTCTGTATTTAGTAAAATATTAAAATTTTCAAGACTTCACACTTACATTTTGTCCTGTACCTATGTATACATCCCCAAGAAACTACTTAAAATCGCCCATGAATTACTTTTGGAAGAGGAAGATATTTTTACTCCTGGACCCAGCTGTCGTTATTTTCTACCCTTATCTGTATAATGGGGACAGATTCTGCTCTGCTACTTCAGTGGGTGGGTTATGAAACTAAAATGAGTCCCTTTGAGTCTGGCCTGACATCCCTGCCCACCCAGAACTTCCCCTGGGACTGAGCAATGGAAGTTGCAACCCAGATATTATTTGCAGCCTATAACAATGTAATTTACTAATATACTGAGTTAAAAGTTTAAAAGTACTCTGTATGTATGTGTGTTTCTCATTCTTTTTATATCTCCTTCTTTCTGATTTTTTACCTTTCCTTTGCTATTATCCAGGGTTTCCTTGGGGCTCTCACTAAAAGATTCCCATTTTTCCAGATCCATCTCAATCTACTATTCTTTCATCTTTCACTTGCAGGCCCACTTCTGCGGCATGTGGATATTACCAGTTTCAATAGCTATCCTTTTATCTTCAAGCTTCCATGTAATTTTGAATAAACCTACTGACAAATAAACTCTAGGGGGTAGAGAGAGATGGACTATTTTTATTTAAAGCAAAATCCATCACTGAAACTGCTATCTGAGGTTAATAAAAGACTTTAGGAAGACAAGGCATTTAACTATTCCCATAGCAACAAGGGAATCAGGCATTTCTGTGACCCAATAGATGTTTATAGAACTACCAACTCCTAAAAACCAGTTATAAAGCAAAAAGCATAAGACTTAGAGACCAAGGACCTGGTATCAGAGAACCACCTCTGTCGTTTGTTGTGAGTTGAGCTTCTCAGAATTTAAGTTCCTTGCCTATGAAATGGTGTGAGGCTGTGGTCCCCAAACCTGGGCTGTGGCAGGGTACTGTCTGTGGCCTGTTCGAAACCCGGCCGCACATCACCGCCTGAGCTCTGTCTCCACCCCCAGCAACCCCCCACCCCTACCCGTGGCCCTCCCCGCCCCACTGCTCTTGGAAAAAGTGTCTTCCTTGAAACTTAGGAACTGGGCCGCACAGCAGGAGGTGAGCAGGCAAGCAGCTTCATCTGCATTTACACACTGCTCCCCATCGCTCACATCACTGCCTGAGCTCCACACCACCGCCCCCGATCCCTCTCTATCCTGGAAAAATTGTCTTCCATGAAACCGGTCCCCGGTGCCCAAAAAGTTGGGGATCAGTGGTGCGAGGGATACTTGTTATCTTCAGGGTTGCTGAGATGGTCAAATGGGATAATCTGTATGAAGTGTCCTTGTCGATCAGAGCTCTAGATAAATCATGCCTGCTGTTTTTGAGCAGAGTGCCGAGGTTTAGGAGTGACAACACCAAAGGCGAATAGTCAAGCAGGGCACACGCACACCAGGCCTTCGGGAACATCTACGGGGTGGAGAGAAATGCAGAGACAAGAGTCGTTGCAGGTGTGTGAGCCCGTTGCCCATTGCGTTTGAACAGCATAGGAGGATTTAGCAGGGCCAAACTTCATGTACTGGAAGAGAACCCTCAGTTTTGGAGCTGTGAGGCTTTTAAGTTGCAAGATTGAGAGAGTACAAGCCCCTCTTAAGGTGTGACCGAGAGCTTAGGTCCAGACCCTGTGGCCTCAGCAATGTGATGTGGCAGAACCTTGGCCCCATCCCTACGGCATCACCTCAGCACTCAGCAGTCAGCAAAATCCAGAGGCTAGACTCGAATCTTGGCGGTTGCGGCTGTATAACATAGCAGAACCTCCGTGTGCAGCCCAGGGCTACTACCTGGGTGTTTTTGGTTGGGTGGGCATCAATCCAAATAAACTGCCACTTCAGAATTCTACCACAAGTTGGTTAGATTAAGAGTCCTAAAATCTCAGCTATAGCTGGTTTCTATGGAGTTTTTCAGAGGCCAGCCTGGGAAGAATTAGTCTTGGATAAGTTAGCCCTTACTTTTCAGTGGAGCAGTAAGGAATGCTATTTTTTCCCACTTGAGTTCTGAACTTTTTGAGAAACAAATAAGCCAGGTAGTTGAAGATAAAATAGCAGCCATATTGCTGATAAAGATAAGGGTGGAAATATGGTTTGGGTGTGCAGCAACAATGAGCTTCCTTATTTTGTACCCCAGAATTTGACCTAGCTACCAATTTGCAGGCATCTTTTGTAAACCATGGGTCTCTTCCTGCAAGGATAAAGTGTTTTCTAATAAAATTATTAATGACCAATTTCTCTGTAGAGAGGCAGATTCCAAAGGGTGCCAAGTTTCCCGCCCCAACCCAACCACCATAAACAAAACGTGGTAGACTCGTATATCGCAGAGCAGGGGAGGAGTCAAGCTAGGGATTGAGAGAGGGTAAAACATACAATGGATGGACCATGACAAAACAATGCTGGGATAGTAGTATTTCCTCTTCGCTAATTCTGAGGAATCCAGTGGACTGTATCAGTCCAGTTTCACATGAGAAAGGAGGTATCTCTGAAGTTTTCCATCAAATGAAAGCCCTCGTTTTCACCCCTATGGATGTGGAGTGTAATTGTAACTTGAGATAACAGCATTCCAGCAATAAAGCCACTTCCCATGCAACGTTTCATTCAATCTTAAGACAACTCTGAGATCACAATAATGTGTGGTACTCATTTTGCAGAGGAGCTAAATGACTTGCCTGGGATGAAATATTGCCTAGCTGGTAATAGAAGACCTAGGACTTAAATTTAAATATTATTTCAGCGAGGCTACAGGAGTTTCACACGTCTTTATCAGCTTTCATAACATACAAGAAAATATTGGGAGGAACCAAATCATTGCATTTCAGTGCAGTTATTTTAGGGATAGTAGTGGCATGAATGACTTCAAAACCGTGTGTTTGATCTGGGTTATCTTTTAGTTGGCACTTAACTTTCATCGAAGATGTGTCTGATGGACTGAGAATTCAATACTTAAAATAATTAAATCACACTATAAATGCCCAAAGAGAGAGAAAGTAGAATGTTTTCACATTCCCATTGTTCCTCTGGTCAAAATATTCAACAGGCTTCAATTTTTTTTTTTCAAATATTTTACCAGCAAATTGAAGGGAGGAGAATGACTACTAAAAACTACTATCTTCACTACAACCATTTACTGAGCATCTTCTCTATGCTGAGCATTTTACCAGGCACTATACACATGTAATCTCAATCCTTACAACCTTGTGAGAGAAGTATTAATGTTCCCATTTATAAATGGGTGCACTTAGAGAGCTCAGAGGATTAATCTCGTGTGTAAATTCCCACAGCTAGGAATTCAGTGACCTAGAACTGTTTGACTCCAAATGACACGTTATTAACATAGTTTGAGAGAAAGCAGAAGACTTCAGTGCTGAAAGTACTGTACATCTCCCTCTATTACTGAACGCCAGGCTTAGCAGCAGCAACCGTTCCCCTCAGAGGCTGAAGGCATAAAAAGAGCACTGACCATGGATAAGCAGTTTAAATCTACCCATTCATTTTCAATGCATTTACAACTCTCTAATCAAGCCTCCAGAAGTTCAAAATTGAAACTGATATTAATTTTTAAAACCATATAGAAAGGGGGATAACCTATAATATGGTATCATGATAAATACCAAGGACACAACAAATGAATTAGGAATAGCCTTTGCATTTTCGGAGCTCAATATTGGGGCAAACGGACGTAAAATGATGTGTTAACGGTGTATCCACAGCGAGCCATGGAATCACGGAGAATTCAATTCATTAATTTAAACCAAACTGATGTCTTGCCCTCTAAGATTGCTATATTTCACTTTTACTTTTCCTAAATTGGAATAATTCAATGTTTTTGTCTTAAAAGGTTACTTTTACATTGTCTTACTGCAGAGCGAAGATTAACTAATATGAATAGTTATTGCCCAATATGTTGAATTATGTAAAAACCAAAAAAGTTTAACATAGTGCATTACAAGAACTTGACAGCAACACTGTGAACTATGTGAGTCACTCACATAGAATCCCAGAATTCTGGGGCTTGCCGAGTACCCAAAGACTGCCAATCTCTCCGACACCATGAGGTCCTCAAGGGAAAGGACTGGATCTCATGATTCTGTTGACTCACCTCCCTCATAATTTGGTTCATTGTTGGACACCAAACACAAAATGTTGGGAGTGGGTGCAGAAAATGTTTGTTGTGAATTGTATTTTTAATTTCTAAATTTTGCAGAGACAAAGAGAAGGCTGAATCTTAGTTAAACTATTTATTAGCTGTCTGAGTGGGAAGAATATTGCAGGAAGATATACTTATAAAACTTGAATGTAGCCAGAATCCAGCCTAGAGTTTTTATCCTGTTTATAAAATATGCCAAATATCAGATGGCACGCAAAGGGTAATGTGTTAATAGCAGACAGGCAAAACACTGGCTGCAATTTCTAGAGGAAAGACTAAACAGAGCTGCTGTACAACGTACTTTCTCTCTTGAAATCTAAAGTGTTCAGAAATAGAAAGGACTTGAAATAAATGAGGAAACTTTATCTTAAGCACACTCAGCATTGTTCTTCTAAAATCTTTCATTTTCTGTACTGGGAAATATAAATGCTAAAAACATGGTACCAACCACCAGAATGTTTATTCTGTAAATTAAAAAACCCTAAATTATCCAACCCTCTATTCAACTCCCTA
Organism: Avahi laniger; assembly: GCA_963575035.1. Lineage (NCBI taxonomy): Eukaryota > Metazoa > Chordata > Mammalia > Primates > Indriidae > Avahi > Avahi laniger. The sequence goes on along the minus strand of CAUYSK010096904.1, from coordinate 77,143 downwards.
ACATAATACTATCTAGAGTTCTAACATTTGAAGAAAAAACAAAAAAAGAAAAGAGCCTAGAATTTAGAGTCAGAAGAGCTAATATTTAAATAAATATCTAGCTACTTAAACTGCTATTCAACTCCTCTCATCTATAAAATTGGGGATTGTAATGTCCTTACTTATTTGGCTATAAAAATGTTATTACTAAGACATTCTTATGGCTCATCAATAATTACATTTTGCTTTTCTCTGCTTTAGAGATTATGACTTTAAATGCTCTGGAATATATCTTTTCTGCCCTACCAATACAATGATACATCTTCAACCCTGAATTTTCTATCTTTTTACTTCTCACTTTTTACTTCTCTTACCATCCAGGAAAAATTCAACACTTAACACAGTGTGCAAAGTCTGTGATGGTGCCAAAGGAAATACAAAGGCGAATAAGGTCTGATTCTTAGCTCCAAAAAACTTACGACATAATGAAAAGGGATACAGTTGCCAAAAATGCCCATGACAAGCATGATCTGGAAGGGTGGGATCATTAGAACAGCAGTGTCCAATGAATAATGTCTCCCTGTGTCCACATTCCTTTGCAATATGACATTGTTCTTCCTCACATCAGAAAGGTGGAATCAGAGATAAGAGACAACTTTTCACAGTCACTTTTTTCCTTAGAGTATTTGCCAATTCCGGGCATGAGACAAGAGGCTGAGGACCCACAGAAAGTCCAAGGCAGAGAAATCAGGAGAGCTTTGGGAAGTGTTATGGAGGAAAAAGCTGGAGGAAAACAAAGTATAGAGTGTGGGGAACATGAAGAGAAAGGAGAGAACACTGAGCGTGACATTCTTGGCCAGCTTTCCCTTCAAGAAATTTGCCAAAGTCTGGAACTGTTTGGGACAGGATGCTAAGAAACTAGCACGGAAAAAGCCTCTGAAAAGCAAAGCAGACTTTTGGCCACCTCATGCTGTAAAACAGATAAGGACATGTTGAGAATCGCCTAAAGGAGGGAGCCGTGAGCAACCCCAGGCTCTCAGCTGGAATGCCTAGAGAACTATTCCACAGAAGTAAGGTGAATGAAAGGGAGGTGGAGTCTTTCAAAATAGAACAAATTACCAATATCAAGAATAAAAAGAGGAGCATTAAATAATAGAAGAATATTATGAACAACTATATGCTAATAAACTTAAAAAGTTTGATGAAATGGATAAATTCCTTAAAAAATAAAAATTACCAAAACTAAAACAATAAATGGAAAAACATGAATAATTCTCTATATATTGACAAAATTAAATATTTAATTAAAAATCTTTCCACAAAAGAATCTCCAGGCACAGAGCACCTCCCTTGTGAATTCTTCCAAACATTCAAGGAAGTAACATTGGTCTTAGAACAATGCTCTTCCAGGAAACAGTTACTCACACCTGTAATCCTAGCATTTGGGGAGGCTGAGGCAGGAGGATTGCTTGAGACCAGGAGTTTGAGACCAGCCTGAGCAACATAGCAAGACCTCGTTTCTACAAAAAAATAGAAAAATTAGCCCAGCGTGGTGGCGTGCACCTGTAGTCCCAGCTACTCAGGAGGCTGAGGGAGGAGGATTGCTTGAGCCCAGGAGTTCGAGGTTGCAGTGACCTATAATGATGCCACTGCACTCTAGCCCAGGGGACAGAGTAAGACCCTGTCTCAAAATAAATAAATAAGTAAATACTCTTCCAGATAATAGAAAAAGAAGAAACAATTCCTTTTATGAGGTCAGCATTCCTTGAAACCAAAACTCAACAAGTATATTACACAAAAGGAAAATTATAGGCCAATCTCTCTCATGAACACAAATGCAAAAATCCTGGGCTAAATTTTAGCAAATTGAATTCAGCAATATGTAAAAAATGTAATAAATCACTAATCAAGTAGGTTTCACACTAGGAATGTAAATGTAGTTTTACATTTAAAAATTAATTAATATAATTCACCACATTAACAATTAAAAACAGAAATATCATTTGATTACCTCAGTAGATAAAGAAAAGAATTTTATAAAACCCAACATCTATTTATGATTAAAAATAAACCTTTATCAAACTAGGAAGGGAATTTTTTAATATGATAAGAGGCATCAATAAAAAAAGAGAACTACAGCAAATATTATACTTACCAGTGAAATATTGAAAACTTTCACTCTGTGATCCCCTACCCCACAGAAAGGAGTGCTCATCACCAACATTGTTTTGGGGGTGATCATCATCAAAGTATTAAGTCAAGAAAAATAAATAAAAGGGCTAAGGATTGGATAAGATGAAATAAAACTATCACAATTAGGAGGTTACATGATTGTGTATGTGGAAAATAGAAAAGAATGTACAAATAAACTATTAGGTATAAAAGTGAATCTGGCAAGGTCATTGAACACAAAGTTGATATAAAAAATTGTGTTTTATAAAACATAGAAATAATATACATATAGAAAAAATTTTAGATGACACAATTTATGATAATAACAATAAACAGAGAAATAAATCTATAAAAACAATAGGTATCTAAAAATAAATCTAGAAATCTAGTTTTCTACACTGAAAAACTATAAAACATTACTGAGAGAACTTAAAGACAATCTAAATAAGTGGAAGGATAAATTATGCTCATGGAGTAGAAGACTCAGCATTATAAAAATATCAAGTCTCCCAGAATGATTTGGAGATACAATGTAATCACAATTAAAAAATTGCAGTATATTGTTTTTGTTCTTGTTTTTTAATTTGGCAGCAGTAAGCTGGGTTTCAGCAGGCTGATTTCAAATTTTACATAGAAATACAAAGGACCAAAAAGAGCATGGGCAATCTTTTTATCACAAGGTGATAGACTTATGCTATCAGATCTCAAACTACATTAATTAAGACATTAAATGGTTATGTTAATTGGTGCAAACATAGCAAAACTAACTAATGGAATAGGAAGTCCAGAGAAAAAGATCCATGTATATACTGAATTAGTTTTTTGATTGGTGCCATAACAAATTATTACAAATTTATTGGCTTTAAACAACACAAATTTATCAACTCATGGGTCTGTAGGTCAGAAGTCTGGTGGGCTTGGTTGGTTTCTCAGAGTATTGCAAGGCCAAAATCAAGGTGTCAGCAGGACTGTGTCACTTTCTGGAGGCTCTAAGAGAGAATCAATTTCCTTATTCAATCAGGTTGCTGGCAGAATTCATTTCCTTGTAGTCATAGAACTAAGGTTCCTATTTTCTTGCTGGCTGTCAGCTGAGGGCTGTTCTCAGCTTCCAGAGGCTGCCCATACTCGTTGGCTCACGGCCCCTTTCCTCCATCTTCAAACCCAGCAACAGCAAATTGACTCCCTCTCATGCTTCACATCACTTCTGCCTCATTGTAGGCTGCATCTCTGTAACTAACTGTTCTGCCTCCCTCTTCTGCTTTGATAATCTGTCATTAAGTCTACAACCTTAATTCCATCTGCAAAAGCCCCTTTGCTATATTATGTAATATGTTCACAAGTTCTAGGGATTAGAGCATGGGCATTCTTGGGGGGGGCATTATTTTGCCTAATACATATATAGCCACTTGATTTATTACAAAATTGACACCATACAGCAATGAGAAAAGAATGATCTTCTCAATAAATGGTACTAAATAAGAAATCTATATAGAAAATGTATATTGCCATTCACCCCAACCATGCATAATTTATAAGAATAAATTCCAGATGAATTGTAGATCTAAATGTAAATATTAAAACAATAAAAGTTTTAGAACATTGTTATGCTCTTAGGGTAAGAAATTATTCCTTACATAGGATACAAACAATACTAATCATAAAGAGGAAAATAGATAAATTGGAATTCTTAAAATAAAACACTTATTTTCATCAAAACACAGCATTAAGAAAGTGAGAAGGTAAGCCATAAAGTCTACTTTGTCTGAAACTGGTATAACATCATCAGCTTTCTTTTGGTAGGTGTCTGTAAGCCTGTTGGCAAAAAATTTCCTCAGTTTTTTGGTCTAAAAACACTTTATTTCCCCTTTATTTTTGAATGATATATATTTCTAGATTGACAATTATTTTCTGTAAGCACTTTAAAGGTATTCTATTGTCCTTTTGGCTTCCATAGTTTCTGTGGGAGATATCAGCTGTTAGTCCTATCACTGCTTCTTTAAAAATAGTGTCTTTTTCCCTATCTTTCACTGTCTTTAAGATGTTTTATCTTTAATTTTTAGTTGGTTTACTGTGATGTGCCGAAGTGTGATTCTATTTTTCTTTGTCCTGCTTTAGTTTTCTGAACTCAGTCAAATGTTATTTCTGCCCATTCTCTCTATTCTCTGAGACTCCAACTACTCATTTTTCAAGCTTTTTGTGTTCACATATCTCCAATACATGCTTCAGTGTGTATTTTTTTCTATTGACCTGTTTTGTGGTTCATTAATCCTATTTTTTTTGCTATGCGAATCCACTATTACAGCCATATATTGTGCTCTGAATTCCAGAAGCTGTACTCAGTTCTAGAATGTTCATTTGATTTTTTTTATAAATTTTCTGATGAAAGTCTTTGCCTTTTGTTTTATCCATAATTATCTCAAACAAATTAGTTATACTTCAGAGTTCTTGTCAGTGAATATTCACATGTGAGTCATCTGTGGGTCTGTTTCTTGGGTCATTTTTTTCTTTTAGTTTTTAGTCATTTGGTCCTATCTTTTGGCATGTTTTGTAATCTTCAATTAATTTCCAGGTGTTACATACAAAAATATTATAGGCTTCTGGTGATATATGCCTCCAGAGAGGTTCAACCTTCCTTCTGCTAGAACAATACAGTGATCACCTTAATCCAAGCAAGAATCATGAATAAATCAAGGCAGAGTTGCAAATCTTGGCATAAGAAGGCTCATCTTACTTTTGATTTGCTCCTACTCCACAGTTTTCTAATGACAACCTAGGATATTCTTCAGATCCCCTCCTTCTGGCAGGTTCTGTATTAATCTTTGTATTATGAGGCTTTCTACTTATTTTCGTCTTCTGTCCTTCACAGCTCCACAATTTTGCAAATTTCCTGAGAGGAAATTTCACATGCTTGAGGCTCCTCCATCTTTCTACCAGAAGCTCTCTTGGTTTCTGTGCCCCGGAAGCAAGCTTTAAAAAAATACAAAATCAAAATTATCAGCCTCTTGCCTATAACCAGAATTGACAAGTGCCCCCAAGATAGAAACAGCCATAGAAGTCAGCTTATCTCTAAAATGTCCACTCCTCTTTGGAGTCATGCTTGGGCAGATTTCTACTGCCTTCAAATCAACGAAGCTTTTCTGTTGGTGGATGGTGGTGGTGGATTTAATTGCTAATAACTAGTGACAGTTGTGCTGCTCATTCTTTCCTTTTCTGAATGGAAATTGCCATTGTATATTGGGTGTGTAGATATTTATTTCATTTATAAGTTATACCAAGGAGCCACTTAAGACCTTATAGACAGAATGGTACATTTCCAGAGTTAAATGCAGTCACTGCATGGAAACTTGAGCCCACTCCCTCATGGATGGGATCTCTCACACTGGGGGAAAAATGAGGCATGAATACTTGGTAGCCAAAGTGGTAGACGGCAATAGACAGTTAGTTGTCCCCCAAGATTTCCTCTCTTCTTCCAATTTTTGGCTATACACTTGCCCATACAGAATGAAGACATTTACAAGTTTCTCTTTCCACTCAGTGTGATCGTGTGATGTAGGTCTGACAGATAAGATGTGTCATCTAGCAACTTAAAAGTTGGTTTAAGCCCTTTTACCTTCCTTTTTTGTTTCTTCCTCCCTGGGTAGAGTGTAGAAGTGATCAGTAGAGCTGAAACAGCCATTTTAGATCATGAAGTGACTTTGAGAACAAAGCTATACCTGATGAAGCAGTAGGATGGCAATCTGGGCCTCTGACCACTTTCTGGGGCATAACCATTATACTAGCCACGGACATGTCACAATAATTTTAACTGAGAAATAAATTTCTATCTTGTTTCAGCTACTGTTATTTAGGGGTTTTGTCACGTGTAGCTAAACCTGTTTTAAACTAATTAGGAAAGTCCAGGGTAGCAGTTCTCAAAGTGTGGAATTATGGTCTGCAGATTCTTGATTTTTTTTCAGGAAGTTCACGAGATCAAAATATTTTCATAATACGCTAAGACATTATTTACCTTTTTCACTATAGTGACATATCCACCAATGGTGCAAAAACAATGGTGGGTAAAAGCACCAGCATCTTACAATGAAACGAGCATATTAGTCACTGTATTCTTCATTGTCACACATTTGTAGCTGGGGGTTGGGAGGGGCAACATTTCACTAACCATCCTTAGAAAGGCAGTAAAAATTACTTATATTAAATCTTGACTGTAATAAATGTCTTTTTAATATTATGTGTGAAGAAGTGAGAAGTGTGCACAAAGTACTTCTGGGGATACTAAAATATAATGGTTATCCTGAAGAAAAGGACTTGTGAGGTTGTTTTGAGTTGTGAGATAAATTAGGCTATTCAGATGTGGGTATTTGGTAGACATTCTCTCAAACATGAACAAAGTGAACTGTCACTTCAAGAAAAACTGGTATTTGTCACCACTGACAAAATTTAAGCTTTCAAGTGAAAAGCAGAATTTTGTAAAATGTGTATCCACCATCTGAACTTGACAGCTTCGTAGTATTTAAGAGGCTTTTTTTTTTTTTGATGAGATTGCTGGTTATATTAAACAGGATTTTAAAAATTTTGTAGGGCAAAGTGTCTTAACATTTGGAAGCTCTACATAACTCCGTGAATGAATAGTTTCCAAGTGCCAAACACATGATGTTACAAAATCATGCATGGGAAAAAGTTTCAGTCAAAGTGCAAGGTAGACCAATGGATTTTAATGTTAACTCAATGCAAATCTCACTGATATGGTTTCAGATTCTATATTGCAACTAATCTTTTAAAAACTACCTTGTTTGATTTTGGCACAGTGTTCAATAATAAATCCATAGTCATATAAAAAGGCTATTAAAATATTCCTGCCCTTTACAATGACATATCTGCGTGAGGATGAATTTTCTTCACTTACTTCAAACAAAACATCGTATCAAACAGATTGAGCAGAAACAGACATGAGAATCCAGCTGTCTTCAATTAAGCCAGATATTGAAGAGATTTATAAAAAATGTAAAATACCAATCTGATCACTATTTTTTGAAAAACAATTCATAAAATATGTATTATGTTAGCATGAAATTGGTTTATTATTTTAAAATAGATTAGTAATTATTTTTGTATTTTGTCAGTTTTCATTTTTTAAAATATTCAGTATTTATATAACTCCCATAAACAAAAGCTCTTTGGGGACCTCAATATTTTTCAGAGTGTAAAGGGATATTGAAGCCAAAAAATTTTAAAATGTTTGGGTTATAATATTGAAAGAATTTGAGATATAATCACAAAGCTGTTCTGTTTGTGAATCACAGGGAGAACAGTAAAAGTACTATTAAGCCCAGAGTTGGGTAAATAATGCCATGTTAAGAAAAAAGGACAGATAAAAACTGTAGAGCAATATATCTGATATTAATCCTTAAGGGAAGAAGTAAAAACAAATTAAATAGAAAGTAAAGTGGTAACCATTAGCTCCCAATACAAGTTCGCTAACAATGAGTCACGTCAAACTGAGGAATATTTGTTTCCTTGATAATCAGCAGAAGAGGGACTGTATATAAATACCGTATTTCCCATTAACTTTTGCTTAACTGTTACAAAACAATGGCCTAGAGAACTGGCAGTAGGCACTGAAGTGTTTGACTTGCCCCCATACACAATGTCTCTAATTCAGCCTCTACATCAGAGGGTCACAAGAACCTCTAAGGCTCAGTACACCCAGTACTCTATGGAAAGGACTGTCAACAATATGGAAGAAAATTCTAATAGAACATCATAAAATCGGAAAGGACTACACCAATGAAAATGTCATTGGTTGTTATAGAAAAAGCTGTGAAAGCCATCAAGTCTGAAACAATAAATTCCTGGTGGAGGAAACTGTGTCCAGTTGTTGTGCCTGACTTTACAGAATTTACGACAGAGCCAATCAAGGAAACAATAAAAGAGATTGCAGATATAGCAAAAAAAAAAAAAAATGTAGGCAGTGAAGGGTTTCAAGTTATGGATCTTGAAGAAATTCAACAGCTAACAGACACCACGCCAGAGGAATTAAAAGATGACTTGATGGCGATGAGTGCCAGACGAAGAGAAGAGAACACAGGAGCAGCAGTGCCAGAGAGCAAATCAACATTAGACAATCTGACAGAAGGGTTCCAAATATTCGAAACTGCTTTTGACTTCTTTTACAACATGAACCCTTCTACGATACAGGCACTGAAACTGAAGCAAACAGTGGAAGAATTGGTACCGCATAGAAACATTTTTAGACAATGAAAAAACAAAAAAGTCAAATAGAAATTATGACATATTTTTGTAAAGTACACCAAGTGTGCCTGCCTCTCCTGACACCCCTTCCAGCTCCTCCACCATGTCCTCCCCTGCCACCCCTGAGATAGCAATACCAACCCTTCCTCTTCCTCTTCAGCCTACTCAACATAAAGACTGCAAGGATGAAGACCTTATGATGACCCAATTTCACTTAATGAATAGTTAAATATGTTTTCTCTTCCTGATGATTTTGATAATATTTTCTTTTCTCTACTTTATTGCAAGAATACAGCACATAACACATATAATATATGTGTTAATTGACTGTTTATGTTATCAGAAAGGTTTCTGGTCAACAGTAGGCTATTAATAGTTAAGTTTGGGGGGAGTCCAACTACAAATGTGGCCTTTTGACTGACTGCAAGGGAGTTGATATTCTTAACTCCTGTGTTGTTCAAGGGTCAAATGTAAATTATTTGCTAATGAATTATCCACAGACTTTTTGAATTTCAGGGTTGCTTCCCTATGCTTCTGGACTCTTTCCTCCTATTGCTGTCAGTAAATATGCAAAGAGTAAGTATCAATCTTAACATTTAAGTATTAACCTTTAGGCTTAATCCAAACAACAGTAACATGAAACAAATAAGAAAACATTTTACAATGCATTGCAAAGTGAAATATATTTCATATGTCTGAGATTTTCTTAACACCAAGTTTCTAAAATATAGCATAATACCTTCTCTTCACAGATATCTTACTGTTTATGCTCTCACTTCTTTCAAGTCCTCCCTGACCATCCCTCCTTATGATCACTGGTACTTACTATGAACCTTATCTTGTTTCATTTATCTCTATCGAACCATCTGATATAAAAAGTATTTAAGTGCTTATTTGCTTTTCTCCCACCAACGCCCCCTACAGAATAAGCTTCATGAAGGTAGGGATGTTCTAGTTGTTCACTCAGTGCCTTGAACAGTTCCTAGCACATAATATATAATCAAAACCACAGAATTTGTTAAATAAATCTTGAGATTATAAGTACAATCCCTTACATTACAGATATAAAAATGACTCCATAAACCTGGAGGTAAAAAGGAACCTAAGAAGAACAGATGCTACTAAGTCCATGCAACTAACGTCCCTTTTGCATAGTAGATAAGAAAACTGGCTTTACACACAAACTTGGATTCCAGTCCACTTATCAGTGACATCATGGGCAAACTAACCTCTCCATGTCTCAATTCACCCACTATAAATTAGGAATAATAATAGCACCAACTTAATGTTATTTAGGCGATTAAATGTGATAATGTGTGTAAAATACTATAGCAACAAACAAGTATTTAATAAAAGGGAGATAATACTATCATTATTATTACTACTATCATCATCATAAATTGTCTCACTCAGGCTCCATGACCTATTTTCTAATATTTCCCAAACAATTTATGGTAAGACTGACCACCTAGTTTCTAAGTCCATAGAACTGAGAAAGCAGATTAGAGACCTAAAACAGTTGCCAGAAGCAAGAACAGCAAAAAAAAAAAAAAGGAAGGAAAATGAAAACCTATAAAAATCAGATTCCCAAGGTACTGCAGTACAGCGCAATAATGTCCATAAAGATGATGCTTAGCCGCTAAGAAAACGGTTATATTATATTACATTTAGTGTACTATTTTAAGATGGCAAGAAAAATATAATTCTAAAATTAGGAAAATTCACTTCAAAATGGCTTATGTAAACTTTTGGTGTAAAAGATAAACTTCTATTACCTTCAAAATTTACCTTCTAGAGAAAAAGAGTAAAGTAACTGAGGCATGAGGCATTATTTATAAACGGCTTGGATATCTCTGCTGTAAATACCTATCAGTGTGATTTATGCCAATCTCTCTAAGGCTTTTCTGTGAGATCACTTTTCTCTCATACTCTGTAACGCTGTATCTCCAGAGTAGAATTCAGGGAGGTGGTAGATAGCTCCATTTACTGTCTCAGTGATATTGCTACCACTTTGTAACAAATCTGCATTTATTAATTCTATTTCCTTTAGTAACAGAATAACCAAGGCCCTCTGTAAGAAAATTAAATTTCAAAATCAAAAACACATTCCAAATTTCTTAAAAGATATTTTTTTGTTCAATTCTTTTGTAAAAACATTGGTCACCATTTAACATACAGCGGCAACAAAATGCACTCAATTTACATGCATCAACAAGTCAATAAATCATAATACATGGACAACACAAATTTCAAACAAACAGTATTAAAGTAGTTCATGTTGCATTTAACTATAGTTCCTGTGCTCCTAACAGAGAAATAGCTAATATGAGATCAAACAGTTCCAGTTGCAACCTGAAATAAAGTTCTTGGAGGCAAGTAATATGAAACAATGATCATATGAAGTCTTTATCTTAAAGGGAACCATTCTTCAGAAAACACTTTTTGCAAAGGCCCACAATAGTGTAGAACAAGATGTTGAAAAAATGTATACCTTCGGTTAAGCACAAAAAAGCTCCATTCTGAAAATTAATTATCTGAATGATTCAAATTTTTATTGTGTCCATAAATTAAAATACCTTTCAATGTGAAGGTTATATATTTCATGTTTTGACACCTTAAAAATAATTCTGCAGATGTTCAATTAAACTGACAATTCCCTAGGACTGGATTATTTTCAAGACTAAAAAAATAAAAACAATCATCAAAAGCCCTTTCTAAACTCACAGGCAAGGTTTCTGATATGGGATTTAATTAATAAGAAAAGTTAAGCACCACAATAAAATACTTTTTTAGAAAAGAGAAAGGACTACCATCAACATACAAGCTAGCGACAAAAGCACTTATACATTTACCAAAAAAAGAAAAGAAAAGAAAAAAAAAACACTCTAATCATATCAATCTGAAATTTAAACAAAAATAATTTTGGTGTCTGTGTGTGTTTGGTGTCTGTGTGTGGTATTATATGGAAGATACAAACCACAAGTCTGTCTGAGGTCTCAAGTTATATAATTCTGATTTGATCCAACAAGAATGTTATATTATTTGTGTATAGTAGGACTGCTATATATTTATTTTTATATTGTAGAATGTATTTTCTTTTTTCCCTCAAAATCTATGATTAAAGGTTAGCACTTACTCATTATGAAGTGCATAAGAGAGAAGTTATAACAAACTGCTTTGTGGAAAAAAAGATCTCTGAAAATAAGAACGCAAAGTACTTATGTGCAAATAAGACTTCAAAATAAAATTACTGGTAAATATAGCCATTCTATAAGCTTGTCTTTTTTGCATATATTTAGCAACATAAATAATTTAAAATAGCCAAAATGTTATTTAATTTTAATTTCAGTATCTTTCCTTGAAGATGTGTTTTATTACTCTGTTACAAGTAAGGGTAATTTTTTAGCAAGTGTAACAGACCACACACTAAAAACTTTAAGGGTTCAGAAAATCAAAATTTATAATCCATATATGGTTATATTTAAGTCAGACGTACAAGACTAGAAATAAGTAACTTCAACCCTAATATGCTTTAAACACCACAAAAGAAGAAAAAAGATCACAAAAGATTTCCCTTCATGTAACTTTAGACTATGTAGCAAAAAAGGAAAATATTACATATTTTCCCTTCAAAAGAAATTATTCAGAAATAAAATTCACTAAAAATATAAAGAGATTAAGATTATAAGTATGGAATATTCAGACTCATTCCATTCAGATGTTTTCAGATGTGAAGATGATCCTCTGGAGGAAAAAAAAATCCTTCTCAAACACTATAATTTGTATTTCATTAACCTATATCACTTCAACTTCACCACTTATACCATAAACCTTAACAGTTCCCATTCTCTACTTTTCTAAAAAAAAAAAAACAGTCATAGCCTCTTAATTTCCAAGTGTCATGTCAAATCCCTTAGTTCATCATAATTCCACAATCCCCATTTAAAAGATTCTAAAATAATCATCTTCCCCTCAGGAGTCAGAACCAACCATGTAAGTATTCAAAATTGGGAAATTAAAGGTAAAAAAATCAACTAGAAATAAGTACACTTGTTACATATGGTTTTATGTAGTAGGGAGACCACATAATTGCTCTTTCTGATTAACCTCTGGCTCTTAAGACAATAAGGTCAGAAAATTGAGTAATGAATACTTAAAACACTTAAAATCTGCATCTGTATCCATTTTGAATAGATGTGAGAATTAAGAAAATGACCGAAATTATGAGATTGTAAATGTTTACTGTGAAACAGTACAAAATTGATGTTGTCAAAAAGGGAATAAAAAAATCTTTAACTGATATTAAACATCTTAAGGAATTTGGAAAAATCCCAAGGTTGAATTGTAATCATCAGGGAACAACAAAAAAATGCTTTCATGCATGTACACATATTAAGTAACAAATAAACAAACCCCAAGTCAATACAGTACATCAATGACCAATACTTAAATAATATTGATATATAAAGAGAAAGAAAAAATAAAATGTTGACTGCCATTGATTGAAAAAGCATTTCAACAATTTACACAAAATGATACTAGACATTTGTTTAAAAAAGATGTCCTAAGAAGATCAAGCTACAATAAGTTAGTGTTTTCCATAATACATGCTGAATTATTTGATCCCATATCTATACACTGTTACTGTCTTAATTCCTAAATGTTGTGACAGCATATTTTAATAACTGAGGTACATTAGTTTACATCTTTTTATAGGTATTCTAAGATTAATTTTTCTTTTCCAGTTTTTCATCTTCTTCACCTCCTCCCAAGAAAATCAAAGGAAACATTCCTAGAATGCAGCCAATAGTCACCCCAACAGCTTTGCCCTAAGGAAACAAAAGAGAATATTTTTTCAAAGTTACTTTATCTCTGAAAGAGGTATCCTTGCTTAAGTATCTATGATAATAGACAATTACTATATATTATAAAATTCAACTGTGACTGCATTTCTTTTGATCATAATAACTTAAATATAAAAATATGCTAACAAAATGTTATAAAACAGATAATATTTGAAGTTCAAAGAACCAGAAAATTTTTGCTATAAAAATAACATCAGAGAAATATTCAAATAGACAAAAACTTTAAAAAAAATTGTACATATATTTTAATGCCAGAAGATAGGAAGGCAGGAAAAAAATCTTACCAACTCCTCTCAATATATTTAGATTTGTCATCCTTCATACATATTCCTTTTCAATATTTATCCCTGTGTATACCTCATTATATGTAGATATAAACATCATGTAAACATACCTTTGTTTTCTACATCACTCTACCTTCAACTGCCACACGTTATAATAAACTCTTTTCCAAATATAATGAAAATAAACAAATATGTGCTCATTTTGTTTGTACACACTCTTCCTATGTTTCAATTGAAAACTAAATACTTCCCTAATATGGTAGTGATCCTTCTATTACTCATATTTTAAAGGGCAGTAATTAGAGATTTCCGATACAAAAAATAATCCAAATATTCTCCTTTAAGAAAAGTAACTACTAACTACCACCCATTGGCAACTGAAAAGCAACTAAAGAGTTTCAAAACTATAAATAGTATCTAAAACAAAGAATTTTAATATTGTTTAACATAAGTGATTAAAATACAGAGTATTATAGTATAAAATCCAAAATGTTCTGTTTAGGAACATCTGTCCTTAGTTTAAATGTTGTGTTAGACATTTAAAGTGAAGAGTAATGAATTTAATTTTGTCTTACCTATGTGCATATTTCTATATTCTATATGGATATTGTTTATTTCTATTTACTTCCAACAAAGAAATTCATTTCAATATCTTCACTAAAACAAATTCAGTCTAACTGAATTTAAATACATTAATTTTATATTTTACTCTTCTTCTTCATCTCCCATTAATGGTTCAATCCACTGCCATTTGATTTTTCCTCTCCTGTGAAGTCCATGAAAATTGCTCAGAAATAACCACCAATAAACAATAACCACCAATGAGCAACTATATACTAAATCCAAAAAAAATTTCTCAGAAACTTTACTTGATTTCTTTATACCGAGAGAAACTGATTATCATTCATTGGTTCTTAAAACTTTTTCCTTGCAAGCTTCCGTAAAACCATGAGCTCTTAAGTATTCTCTAGGGTTCTTTAATTCTGCACATTCCCTCTGGAACAATAGTTCTCAAGTTTTAAAGTGGAGCAGATTTAAAACACAAATTGTGAGCCCCATCTCCAGCATTTCTGATTCTATACACTTGCAGCAGACAGATTTTTAAGGTGTCCCCTGTGACCACTTCCTCCTGGTATTTAAGCCTTTGCATAATCTCTTCCCCTTAAGTGTGGGTAGGAAGCTCTAACTTGCTTCTAACAATAGGAAAGGTGATGGGATATTGCTCTGTGATTATATTACATTACCTAAAGACTCCATCTTGCCAGCAGACTCCTTCTCTTTCGCCTTTGCTGGCTCTGAAGAAGCAAACTGCCATGCTATGAGGGCCTAATGAGAGGACCACCTGGCAAGGAACTGGAAGTGAGCTCTAGGTAGTGACGGAGGCCTCTAGGAGATGAGAGCGGCCTCTGGCCAACAGCAAGCCAGAAGCTGGGTCCCTCACAGCCACAAGGAAATTAATTTGCCAAAAACCTGAGTGAGCCTGGAAACAGATCCATCACTAGCTGAGCTTCCAGACAAGAACCAAGTCCTTGTTAGACACTGGTTTGCAGCCTTCCAGAGGAACCATCTAAGCTATACCTGGTCTCTTGACCCACAAAAAATGAGATAAAATAAATTTGTGTTGTTTTAAGCTGCTATGTAATTTTTTATACAATTGGTAGGTCTAAGAGAATTTGCATTTCTAATAAGTTCCCAGGTAATGTTTATCCCGCTTGTCCCGGCAGTACATTTGGAGAACCACTGTCCTATACAATCTCATCTTCTCCCATGGTTTTAACTATTACCTACCTTTTCAGTGAGGACTACGGTGACCCTCCTACTTAAAACTTTAATCTGCCTCCATTCTAGCACTCCCAACCTTTTTTACCTCTGCTTTCTCTTTTTATTTCCATAACACTTATGAACTTCTAATATACTAAATATTTTTACTTATCAGATTTGTTTATTGTCCATCTTGCTGCTGCTGGAATATAAGATCCACCAGAAAAAATATCTTGTTTTATTAACCAATGTATTCAAAACTCTTAGATCTACATAGAGTAAGTAAACAATAGATATGTGTTGAATGAATGAATAACAATACCCATCATCTCTAATTAAGACCTCTCTAACTCTTGACCTTTAATCCAAATGCCTACTAGGTGTCACCACTTGAATGTCCTACTAGCATCTCAAATTCAATGTGTCCAAAGCAGAATTCATTATCTTCCCTTATAAACTTGTTCTTCCCATTTTTTGTCTTGACTTAATAATTAGTAGCATCATAATCCATCAAATTTCCTTCCTATTTAAAACTCTTCATTGGCTCCCCATTACTTAGACATGAGGCTCAAGCTCCTTCGCATAACATATACAATGCCTCTCCTGTCTAATCCATGCTTACTTCTCTGCTCGCTAGTTAGAATTTCCTCATTCATCTAGTGAACTTCTCATCAATAATTCAAAAATCAGATTAGATCCAATAATCACCAAGAAATCTCTCCACCAAAAGAAATTTCTCCCCCCAAAGTATTAATTCTCTTGTACAACTTGTACAACGTAACAACTTGTACCATTGTTATATCTTGCATATGTCATATTAAATTACAATTTGTTTACATGTCTGGTTCTCCACCTAAACAAGTTCCTCAAGGATAACTATAATTGATTATTCATTTTATGTCCTTCAGTCTCTAACACATAACAGATACTTCTTAATATTAAATGAATTGTATATTTTTTTAAAAATCAAGCATACCTACAAAAAATAAAGAGTCAATGAACAAATTACTATTCTGAAAATTGCAAAGACCTAGACAATTTTTGTTAATAACTCCATTCAAATCAACTTTAGCCTCAACTTTCTCAAGGACTTGAACTACACAGTGTTCCACTCTGGCTACCCAAATTCATTATCACAAACCATATAAATTACTTACCAAATGTGTACTAACACGCGTTTGCCACATATCAACTTGCTTTGGTGTGAGATCAGGAATTGACAGGCCTAACCTGGAAGCCAAAGCTTCAACATACCCTGCAAGTCTTTAAAACAACAAGAGGACAGAATAGAAGTTTTTAAAAAGACCATAAAAATGTCCTCAGATAGTAAAAAACTAATTATTACAAAGAGAAACAAAATAATTTTATACCTGTACTTATTAGTACTACAGAAACATGTAAACATTTTTAAACTTTTAATTTTTATTGTGTATAAATATATCATTTAAAAATATTTTCATATTAACATATTTAATAAAACGAAAAACTGACTTAGAGCAATTATTCTCTATTATTACTTTAAAAAGAATAATTCAAGATATATAAAACATTTTAACAAAGGATTACAATTTCTGCACTTATTCCAAATCTAGAACAAAGCATTTTAACATACAATATAAATTAATAACTGTTACCAGAAAGCAAAAGTTTCCAAAATTCATCAGTTGGTAAACTAAGAAAAATGGCCAAGAATTTTCAGGCCAATCTCAAGTATTTTAATAAGTCTAAGTTGCCATGATTTATTGGATACAATCTTACTTTATGAATTGTAAGAAAAAAAACTTTGCCAATCACACTATGTATATACTATCAACTATAGCTCCACTATCAGATATATTAAGAATGCATTAGGAAGGTATATCTAAGAATTCATAAAATGTGGTATTAGTTATTTAATGATGCTAAAAAAAAGGGCAGAGGAGAAATAGTTCTTAAATATAATGACTCCCAGCAAAGTCTTCATCTCTAATCAAAAATAAATGTTTCATGATGCAATCTAAAACTAAATGGCTTTAAATTCTATTAGATCATTTGGTTCTACTAAACATGACAGAAAGCTATACAGTACCTATAATATTATTAATTACCTTAGTGTTGGAAACTGGGAAGAGGAATGTTTAAGAGGTGATATCATGATAGATTTATGACAGGATTTCTAAGAATATGAAATTCCTGCCATGATCCTAAAATCCAGAAACTTTGTTTTTAACAGTGGCTTTGGCCTCAAACTTCAGTGCAGAAATCTAATACAGAAGGTTAAATCACTTATAAAGCTCCCTTTGCCTATACCATAGGGCTAATAAGGACAAACCCAAATCTCAAAACCTAACACTCAAATGAGCCATGGAAGGAAGAAACAAAATCAAAGAGCAAGAAAGAGCATGTTTATGGTAATGATTAATGTCAACTTAGTCTAATTTATATTCCCCAGCCTTCCTCAAGCTCAGGAAGCAGCCCAGGCCATCTGCCACTTGGAAGAGAAAATGTAAAGAGAAAAAGAGAGAAGAGCTGGCCTTTTCTAAGGAGACATCCTCAGCTTGTTTCATCATTCCTGCCACATGAAAAAAAGACAGCAAACCCATATACACTTTGATTTTTATTTCTTTTGAAAGTTCCACTCTCAGAAAACATGCTTAGTCAGTATCCTCAAATTTGAGCCATATCCCTTATCTTTGGGCTTCCTGGAAGGATGGTGAGGTAAAACAATGACAGGCGTTCTTGCTTTTAATCCTGTCTTACCCCTGGAGATGTCTACAAAATATATATAAGTCCTTCAGAAAATTTAAATTTCATTTGTTTACATTATAGTAGTTTCAGAATAAATTTTTGTATCTGTCAGAATCACTTGTAAAAATTATTAAACACAAATGCCAGGGCCCCCTCCCTCACCAGAGACACTAATTTTGTATGACTGGGGTACAACCCAGGCATTTATATTTGATGCACACCAAAGATTTAGTATTATTGATTTAGAAATAGTAAATGTAAAAATTAATTCCAGAACACAAAGAAAAATGTCCCTTTTTTATGTTTCTCAATTAAAGGAAAATGGAGAAAAGAAAGAGAGTAAGTAGACAAATAAATGAACCTACCCGAGTCCAGCTAAATCTGACACAAGATTTCCCAAAGCAGCAGCTAAAAATTTGAAAAATAGGCACCCGGATTGTTACATAAGTAAGAAAAATCATTCTAATACATCACTACGTAATCAATAAAGCACTGGTCTGAAATAGTTCTCACATTTTGCAAAGTGTAACAACTAGATCCAAAGTAACTCACTGGATGACTCTTAATTTCCAGATTTCAAAATAGAACATGATTCTGAAATATAATATTCTACCCCCATGAAGTAGTGGGATTTTTTCAGTTATGGCAGTCAATTTCCATTTTGTACACCTGTACAATATTTTGTAGTTGTATCTTTCATATAATATTTAAGGATATTTAGAAGTTAATGAGTAGAGCCATATGCTCTGAAATTCGAGGAAATCAAGAAGAAATATTTATTTCATTAACTCATCTACCTCATGCTTTGAATACAAGAAACAAAACAAAAAAAATCCCCAAATTTTACCTTGATGAAGACAGAGTGGTAAATGGGGGAGAAAAAGATAGCTTTTTAATCTCCTATTTCCTTCTTTGATTTTTTTCTACCCAACTGGGAAATTAATTTAATAGAGACAAGGGATAGAAAGGTTTGAGGGTAACACTGAATTACCAGAAAAACTTGTTTTAACATAGTCAATATAGCAGAGTATTGTTACTCATTAAGTAACATAAAGTACCTAAAATTTCTCAGAAAAAGAAAGTGCTACATACACTAAGAATCAGAAGAATAGGATTAAGGAGATAAACTAATAGACAATTCAGTGAATAAACTCATTCAAATAATCTATCTTTTTCTAAACCTAACCTCCTGAAATTTTTATAAATATACTGACAATGGAATAATAACATTTACTATTATTAAATACCTGCCATAGTAGAAATCCCCAAAATAATTCCAATAGACATCTCGATATGGGTTCCCTAAAAAATGATTATATAGAAATTAATCTTAAAAATTAAAGCTGAAGTGACTATAAAAGAATAGCAAAGCATTAATAAGAATAGATAAAATAGTTAAATCAACATGTTAGTGCTACAAAGTTACATACCTTAAATATGCAGAAATATGTATATATTAATATAATGTAATCAATTCACTCCATTCCTAAATATATACATTCATACAGAAATAACATAAATAACATTTTATTTATTTAAATTAGGCTTTTATAAAAATAAAAATAGCAATACATATAGAAATACAATTCATCAAGAGTCTAGAATTTCTATTTTCCCACCACAGAGAAAGATGCCTAAAGCTCTCTGAACACAAAGATTAACTCACACAATTTTAAATTCAGAATGTACATCTATATTATTGTTATTTACTTTATCAAAAGATTAAAAAGACAGACTAAATCAATTTCTAGGGAAACTGGGGTTTGTCAAATTATCCATATAACACTTAGTTCTTTAGCCATTAAATAAGTAGTGAAATTGTATGATTGATTTATAAGCAGCAAAAGCATTTAGTACAACAGATCTATAGTAAAAATGAGGCTCCACTGTATTTCCACTGAATTTATTTATTGAGAGAGTTTAAAGTTTCTACATCTATATCATAATTCCTCTGAAGAAAGGGGGTTCGCAGTTTTACTTCCACCTCAAAGATAAGTAACTGAAGATTAAACTATTCTAATGCGTTACTACATAGAATAGGATCTATTGTGTTAATTCAGTTCTAATTCCTGAGCAATGCTGTCATAAACATATTTAATTTTCAAGAGTTCTCTTGAATACTAATGCTTAAAAATTTCTAAAAAATCTTCAAATCTCAATGATACTTGTGGAGGAAAACAAAGAATATTCTGTTATGTAGAAATATTGCATTATTCATCAATTATTTACAAAACTGAAAAGAAGCTAGATTAAGGTTTCCTCAATTTTCTTTCCCTGAGGACTTTTGGTTTCATTCCTATAAGATATAATTCTTGTTGGATATGGACCAAAGAGCCTGCTGCACAAAAGTCCAAAAGTCTTTTGTTCTGATGTATAAAAATTAAAAACAAGGTTGTAAATGTATTCCAAAAAATAGATTTTAGAAGAAGAAAAAGAGAGAATGAAGAAGAAAAACCAGGCACAGAGAAAAAGAAGGAAGAGATGTGTACCTTTGTATACGAATGTAAAAAGAAAACTGGAGCACCAATATAGAAGAGAGGTACCTGACAGCTACAGTCTATTAATATGATAAATAAATACGGCATCTTTAACAGCAACAAATCATTGGCAATGACCCAAGAAGAATCTCTTTGCAATACATGTACTTAAAAAGTATTTAAGTACTTAATCATCTGGTTAAATTTAAGATACTTCAAGGTCCTTATAACAGCATAAAAAGCCCATATTAGGTCAAAAATGGTTTGAGGACCATGGACTATCCACTTCTTTACTATGTCACATAGTTACATCAAATTTTGTGTTAAACAGGCAAGGTAGAAGTTATAAATAAATCTAATACTAGTTGTCTTGAAGTTATACCAGGTTCATCATCTTGACACAATTAATCTACTCTAGAATTCTAATAAACTCTATCCTAATTAAATTGTAAGAAAAGTAATCCAAAACAACCACTTAAATAAAAGTTATAAAAAGCAAGCCAATAATATAAAAATATAATAAAAAATTATGAGACCAAAGGCTTAGTATGAATAGCAGCCAACACAAAGGTCAAATCTACTATAAGCAGTTAGGCAGGAATTTGTTTTTGTGATTACAACTAGAGTAGTAGCCAGGAGAGTACACCTAACAGGAAGGAGGAAAACACCAAATGTCTACGGCACAAGAGAAAAGAAGAATCAATTATCTCCTTAACTTACTATCTTAAAACAGTCATAGCTGTCCCGCAATGTGAGGAGGCAATCGGTATTTTAAAAAAAATTAAAAGGTGAAAAACATTCTTAAAATAATAGTCACTTATTTCCCTTTCCATAGATTCTACAGTTATATTATTTATGTGGTTTAGTCTCAGCAGTCTATTATAAAGTCTCACTGGAAAATTTCACTGTCTCTGAATTAGTATGCATTTATCACAGGAAAATATTTTTGTCATACTTGTTACTCTTAATCAGGTATTGAAGTCAGTGGTTTGAACATTTATTTCAGTATTATATAAACACAAACTGGTGGTAAGTCCCTGAAACTGGATTTCAATATAAACAGAATAACAAGTATCATTAATAAAAAGTATTACTGACTCCTAAGATGGAGTTAACCATCTCAGGCCCACAAAAAAAGTGCACACTCAGTTATACTAATAATGAGGCACAGACCTGGGTAACACAAAAATTTGAATCTAGAATATGGGTGTTTGGTTTGGTTTGGTAGCTACATTTAAATACAGATATGTTACTTTAGGTATTTACTTCAAAGAAATAGAAAGACCATACTGTGAAGGTCTTTTGAAGGATCTAAGAAGCTATCTAGTTTCTCTACTCTGATCTCTCTTTAAAATCTCCATATATCCTTCTTTTTGCAAAATATATCATCTAAACATTTCTCTGTAGCAAAGGATAATGTTTCAGCATTTGAATATCTAAGGTCTGCCCTATCGAGGTGAAAATAAATGGTTATTAAGACAGTAGTATAGGCAGGTGCTATCAATAAAGAGAATCTAACATGTTGAGTGAAATTGTGTAAAACTGGAAGAAATATTTGTCACAGAGAAGCTTTAATTCAGAAAAATCTATTCAAGAACATATCAAGTCTTAACCATAGCTTATAAATTAATCATAATGGGGTTTTCATTACAATTAGATCTGGTTTACATTAACTATTTAAATAATGTAGCCAACTCAGATTTTAATAGTTCAGAAAGACAGTGTGGTTCT
Organism: Avahi laniger; assembly: GCA_963575035.1. Lineage (NCBI taxonomy): Eukaryota > Metazoa > Chordata > Mammalia > Primates > Indriidae > Avahi > Avahi laniger. The sequence goes on along the minus strand of CAUYSK010096904.1, from coordinate 54,898 downwards.
AAATAGTTGAATAAGTTTCTTACACTCACCTATATATAAATTGGACAATTTTATTGTTATATGCATATTAGAAAAATACCATAATCAGTCAAAAACTAGCATTCTGAAATTATATTTTAGGGCCACTCATTTAATTTGTGTCAACCTTTAGAAATCGGATCTTTCCAGACTACTCCATAAAAGAATTCTGAAACAGTGCTTATCACCTTCGTTGCGTGTGCTAGAGCATCTTCTGTGACTGTTCACATAGCAGAGTACCTTCCTGCTGTGTGAACCCTGCACATTTCCTCAACCAGGAAAATGACTGGACTTTCTGGATATCTGATCCTTGTCAATTCAGACATATGGCTAGACTATACAGCAAACAAAATCATTCTTGAATGAACTGATTTTAGAAATTCCTTAAGTAAATTTTATAACCTATACAATGTAAATTACTTTTGTATCCCTATTTTGAAACCAAATCTTCTATTTGTTGATTTGTAGTACATATGATCTTCAAACAAAAAAAAAAGCTTGATTCTCTCATATATATTTTTCTCACATTCAATAATCCTAAGATCATTCAGGGCTTTTTTGGAGCAGTCTCCTATACTATAGCTATCATTTATAGAACTTTTTAAAAAGTTAGACTCAGTGAAGCTGACAACAAACTCTGAGTCCTAACTCAGAATAAGTTTCTAGTTATGAAGCATTGTGATTTTCTCAAATGAGTTTAAATAAAGACCCCCACCTGAGAACTCATAAATTTGTGTCCAAAGTATTTGATACATTTTTCTCCTCCCAGAATATAAGTAAACAGCCCTTCAATCCACTTACTAATATCTGAAAAGAGTAACTTCACATCAAGTACTTTAAAAATATGTATTGAAAGTTGATAATTGCCTTCTTTTTTTTTTATTTCAGCATATTATGGGAGTACAGAAGTATAGGTTACGTATGTTGCCTCGCTCCCCCTCCCCCGCCAAGTCCGAGCTTCAAGCATGTCCATCCCGCAGATGATGCGCATCACACTCTGATAATTGCCTTCTTAACTGGATTATGATCAACTCATTTTACTTGGACAAAATAAGAGAGAAGTAGATAGTTTTTTGACTGATTATGGCATTTTTCTAATATGCATATAAGAATAAAACTGTCCGATTTATATATCTGTGAATGTGAGAAACTTATTCAACTATTTAGAACCACACTGCCTTTTCTGAAACTACTAAAATCTGAGTTGGCTAGATTATTTAAATCGTTAGTGTAAATGAAATCTAATTGTAATGAAAACCCAACTATTATAAATTTATAAGCTGTAGTTAAAACCCGATGTGTTCTTGAAAGTGGGTAGAGCACTGGGCAGTTTTAGAAGAATTGCATTTAATCATGGATCTATTAGACCTCAGAATACGGATCCAATATTGGTATCCATTAACAAAAGGTGTTATATGATAGTAAGACAAGTAAATCAGCCATTCTTGAGATTAAACAACACTTTTAAGGAGCATCCTTACGTTAAAATGACCACAGTAAATGGAAACTTTTTTTTTTTCTTAACACCACAATGGAACAAAGGCAAAAGTGGAATAAATTCAGTGTTCTCAACTGAAACTTAAGACATCGTTGGGTTAGATGTCTAGACTGAAGTGTAGACTGTATCAAAACACCCTTTAAAACATTTTTACATTGGAAAATTGAACAAGGAACTAATCAAATAACCTATATATGATAATTGCCAAGACAATTAAAGAACATCAGAAAATTCTACATACTTTTTTCTGTAATAAGAATGTTGAAACTAGAACAGCATAATATAGATTCTAAATGTTTGGTCTAAATGCTTTTACCAAGACTGTCTAAATGCTTTACCAAAAATGTTAGTGATTAATATATACAATGTCTAAAAATTGAGCTATAATCTATTAATAATTAACTTGAAATATAATAAAAATAGCTTTGTTCATTATGTTAATTAAAACTTTATAGTTATAATATGAAAATTATTAGGAAAATGTGGACTACATTAATTTCTTCATTAACTCAAAATAGAAGCAGTGAGAGAAAGAACTTACTGCAACAATCATAATTGCATTATCCAAAAAGCCAAACCCTATGAAAGGTATCGCATTGTGGATGAATACTGAAAAACATCAAAAACAGAAAAACATATTTTAAGATTTCCATAACTTAGAATGACAAATATAGACCATATAATCAAAGTCTCCTAAATAGACTTGATAAGCTTTAAAATTTGCTTTTCATTTCCCAGAGCCAACAGATCCTGCTACTGCTGTAAGTTTAACTGGTAGAAGCTATACTGGAAAAATCAAAACAAATTAAAAAATACATAACATTTAAAAATAATTGTGTTAGGCTCTTGTGTTTTCTTATTGGCAACACACACATAAATATGTACACAGTTAACAGCAGAACAAATTAGTAAATATATAGGAGTTACCATATTTTACCTGATTAATTGCTACTGATATCAATCTCTTTTTCTCTTATGCCTAGAGATTGATATCATAAAATTAATCTCTGTATTAGAAATAATGAAAAATGCACTAAATCAAATTTCAAGGAAGCTATTTGGTTGCTTTTACTTACTAATTAATTTTTTAAGAAAATGTTAGAAAAAGGTAATTACCTCATCTATACTGGATACCTATATGCAGTCTTTTTCCCCTCATACTTCATCAATATCCCTAAATGCTACTGCAAACTATAAACGATCATATTTGATTTAAATTGAACTATAACTTCATCCCTTCCTACCAAAGGCACACCTTATCTCATCTAGCTGGTACATAATCTGAATGATCTATTAGAAGTTTAACTAGAAAGAACTAATACCTATATATTTTTATACATTTAGCCTTATTTTTTTCATATTTATATCTTCAGGAGAATGCTTAGGGCATAGTAGATGCTCAACGAATAATAATTAAGTTGAGGACCACTAACCTGGAAAGGAAGAGAATTCCCGATTGAGAGAATTGAAGGCAGACTGTGAAACAGATTAAAAGCTGGGAATAGGTAGAAGACTTTATTCTAATTAATCTATAAAATTGTCAAGGTATAGTCAACATCAGTTCAACTGAGGACTTTTTTCAACAAACATTAAAATTCTGAGTTTTATACTATATCCAAAAAACAGTCCCTTAAAACCAACTGGTTATTATATGTGTTCATTGATTTTAGAGTCTTTTTTCTCTTAATGCAGTTAAGTCCAAAAAAGCATAATTAATATAATCCAGAAGTTATAAAAGTTTGATATTACTATATTGAGTTTTATACCAATCAGGGAAGGCTAATAAACAGTTAAAAGAAAAAGCACTGTTACCCACAACCACTATCAAAGACTAAGATCATGGGAAAACATTAACAGTATGTATAATACAATAATATATACTATTATATGCCATATTATTATAGTTATACAATATTACATAAAACAGTACATAATGTGTATATAATAGGTCCTTTCAGATTCTTTCTTGTTTTTAAGTAAGAATGTCCAAGATCAAGGGCAACATCTTTAATTATAAAGAATATTATTTTAAAAGCTATTCAAGATGATAAAAATCAAATAGCACATTAATGAAATTGGATTTTTCATTTAAAGAGTCTACCCTTAGTTCTTTGACTTATTGCCTAACTGAACATTAAAAATTTTATAAGAAGCAGATTTTAAAACCTACACAAAATACAAATTTAATAGGTTAAAAGAGTATAATGAAATTTTTAAAATTCACTAAATGAAACATTGAAGAGAAAGCTACTCAAATTAAGGATGGCAAAGTAACAAAGAAACCAGTTGGAATCATTTAGTATTCTGGAGTTTATTTGATGGCATCTCTAAAATTGGCTGGTTACAAATATCTTAAAATTAGCTGTTTGGGCCATAAAATTAAGATTACACTAATAGTCATCCTAGTGAAAACTTGGTCAGTAAAAATGGCACACTGCTACAGTAATGATTTTGGACTATAAGATATACTTACATGTTTTTAATGTTTATATCTAAATAAATGTGTCCTATAAATAAATATTTATTTTAATCCAAAGGAAAACAAAATAATTTTTCAAAAAGTTAAAGTAAATATGTACTGGGTACTCCAATGGTCATTTAAGATACAAAGATAAACTTGGTTCCCAGCTCTCAAGGAGTGTTAGGTATGATAACACAGCCCTATAAATAGTTAATTTCAATATGACTTATAAAAAATGATAATAGTATTATACAGTGTTATGGATATAGATTGTAAAAATCTAAACTGGGAGAATCAGGAAAGATTACTTGGGAAAAGGAGTTTTAAAGAATTCTTAAATTGTTTTCCTATGAGGAAAGTTATTAATTTCTAATATAAATTGCATTCTATCTGTGAGAGAAAAAAGAACTGGCTACTAAACAGTTTTTTTAAATTGTAGAAATTTGCTCTCCAGTATGTAATGATCTCCTACTAATTTGTGATTTCTTCAATTTCCTTTGGGAAACTCTATTTTATAACTCAGTAGTTGTCAGCAAATCACATTTAATATTTACCTTTAATTTCCAACCTATTCAAATTCACTACACTGTTAAGTAATTCCCTTTCTCCATTGTCTTTATAATAATATCCCAAATCATTTTATATCATTCCAGTGTTAGTCCTTCAATATTTATTCCCATCATAACAGATAAAAGAAAAGGCTCCAGCAGCACTGTATAAGGTTCTTCTTCCTGGTGGTTTTAAATGAACTTTACTTTTTTCATTCTTACAAACAGCCAGCTAGAAGTTCTCTCCACCAGAGAACGGTTCAACCCAACCTTGAGCCTAGAAATTCTAATTCTGCAGTTATTCAACTTAAATTCAAACTAAATACATCCTTTTCTCTGGGAATTAAGAAAACTTCTATCATAAATATAATTCTATTTCTAAATGGTAATATTTTAATAATATTAGATATTCTATAATTTTGTGTTATATCTTAAGCTAAGTTTATCAAACTTTGTGCTTCAACATAATGAATAAGATAATCCACTCCGTCTGGAAAGATTTAATTGTTGACTCTTCTGTGCTATCAATGAATGACACAGTTATTTCAAGTCAAAGACAAATGCACATATATTTAACAATTATAGAACCATTACCATATCTCAGCTGTCCTGGGGTAGGCGGTAGAGCTTCCAATTTTTCTAAAGGGGAAAAAAAGGGTGTGGAGCAAGAATTAGTTACTATAGCAAGATTTTGCAATGAAGAAAATACCAGATTTACAAAGTGGGAGAATATCAGAGTTATTCATAAATTCTCTTTAGGTTAATAGACCAATTATACATACAGAAAATATTAATTGGAATGGATTAAATCACAAAGCAAGCAAATAAAACTGAGCTCAGTTACAAGCCTACCATGGACTCTGTAGCCCTGGGTAAATCATTTGTTTTTTGTTTTTCATTTTTTTTAAAAGTTCTTACATCTATATAATGAGCCTGTTTGCATTAATTACAGTAGAGGAACGCTTCAGAAATATAGATACTCTTACTTAAGATGTATATATGTATATGTATACATGAGATGTATATACTCTTATTTAAGATGTATATATGACTTAAGAAATATATGTACACAAACAAACATCATTAATAGTGGTAAAAAAGAATATTCAAATAGACCTAAATATCCCTTAAAAAGAGGAAAAAATATTTTTAAAGTAACTATTAATTACAGTGACTTCACTAGATTGTGTTCTGCTCCTTAATCTCCATTGATAACATACTGAAAATTTTTTGAAATCTATACTCCTGGATAATATTCTACACAATAAAACAATGAAAAAAAAGTAGGGTATTATTGAAAATCACAAGTAACAATATACTACTTATAATACATGTCATAAACATACAAAGTTTTCTCAAGTATAAAGCAGAATAAGTACCTTTAATGTCATCATTATATCTAGAAATTAATAATTATTATAAGAAGTAACCTATCTAATCTCATAAAAGTAACCATCTCACCATTTGTATAAGTACAAGAGTAACTATGGTAAAGAGGTAGAGAATTCTACCTTCTTTATCATCAATCAATCCAACAGAATTAACTGATAACATATAGAGAAGAACCCATATAATGGATCACTCTAAAGATTTAGTACAAACAGATTGTCCAAGGAAACACATTACAAACTGGATATACATCTTCTAAAATATTTATTTATAATTTATGACAACACAAGAACTAAAGAATTTAGTATGAAAGCAAATAAATCTCCATTGATAATCTATATAAAAAGGAATATGGTCCGTATTTGTGACTAGTATTTTGATTAAAAAGCACATAGTACCATAATGGCTTTATAATAAGAAATATACTAAAATCTAGAGTTTAATCAACTACCATGGTATTCAGAAAGGTCTAAGAACACAGGTTTAAGTTTTGTTTTTCCTTTTTTAGAGGAGTTAAGAAATGAAGATATACTAATCTTCGTAGAATTTCACATCTGATTAAAATATTCTCCATTCTTTGATTAGCTCCATTAACTCAAAATCTACTTTGAAAGCATGCAAATGGTTTTCTGAATTTCTAACTAGGAATACAGGACACCACTATATTCCAGAGAATTTTCTGGTGAAGTAAACATGCAAAAGCGGTTACATACCAGAACTATTTGTTAGTTGCATTACTCTCATCATCACTACAGTTCTGACACTGTGAGGAGAAGTCCTTGTCAGTTGACTGGAACATCTTGAAATACCTAAAAATTCAACAAGCAGGACCTTCCCAATAGAATGAGAGTATCCAGAGTCCTTGCTTTTACTTCTTCAAATTCCCAACACACTGAGCAAAATATTAAAAATAGTCTACAATACCTAAGAAGAAAGGATAAGGGCTAGGCAAGTGGAAAATGTGTAGTAGTAAAGAGAAAAAAAAATCAAATAATGTAATCAATATTCCTAATCTTTCTTTCCTACTACACATAAAGATTAAAAATTAAAGGCAATGAAAAAAATGTCAAGAGAAAAAAATACAAAATAAAGGAGTTAGAGCAGGGAGGAAAACCACTGGCACAGAGATGAAAGTAAAATCAAAGCACAGATTCTGTCTCCTGCTTCACAAAAGAACCTAAGGAGTTGTAAGAGGAATCATGAAAGAAACATTTCCTAGAAAGTGGAAATTTTATTGGAAAGTATTCATTAAAATGTTTTAAATCAGAAATTATTTTTTATTATATTAACTGAATCAAAACAAAACACATCAGAAGTAGAAAAAAATTAGCTGTACAATATACAACAGAACTTGAAACTAAGTCTAACGTTTCAGCAATCTATACAGGTTTTAAAATGCAATTGCTGCTAATATAACATCCCTGGAAACAGTCACAATAAATCCCAGAAGCTTTATTTCCCTACATATGTATCTTGATTTTAATAATTTTCTTTTGACACATTGTACACTACCCACACTTTAATTAAAACATTAGAGTAGAACACATTACATTTCTAATATGACTATGGAGTTAAAAAAAAAAAACAAAATCACTAGTTCTTTTCAATTACTGTGTGTGTGTGCACGCGCATGCACTATACACATCATACTTTCTTCCTTTCCTGGATACCTTTAAATAATGAGATAACTATTAAGATTATACTTTACCACACCATATTTCCCACAATATTTCCAATAATGGCTGAGTAATCTCTTATCAGACCAATTCTTCTGCTTAGAACAACTATAAACAAAAATATAATAAATAAATACCTGAAAGCATTGGAAAATGACTAAAAGCAGGTTGATTCTGGAATGGAATCAACATTTAGAAGAAGAAATGGTACTCAGTGAGTTTGTTTACCTGTTTGTTGCAGTTTTTAGCCTGAGGGAAGGCCCCAATCACAACATAAAAAGCAACTAAAGCTCTGATAAAAACTCTTCATTCTGGATGCCAGGTAATCAAGCAACTAGAAAGTGAAAGAAGAATCCTGGAAAGGATAAAGTCAAAAAGGAGTAGTTCTAAATAATTTGTGTATATTCCGTTCAAATCTATAGCTGACTTGTGAACCACACATGTGCAGAGCAAACTCCAAAAATACCAGCTAAAGGTAAAATAAATGAATATTTGAGGGCACCCCAAGAGAGAGTTTGCAGTTTCAGCCCAACCATTAATTACCTGCTAAAACAAACAATAAAAATCAACATTTTTCAGAAGAATAAAACAAAATCCAGAGCCTCAACAACATAACTAGGATACAATCCAAAACCACTTCATAAACAAAAAGGAAAATGTGACCCATTTTCAAGAAAAAGACAAGAAACAGACACCAATCCCAAAGTGACTCAAATGTTAGAATTAGCAAACAAAAATTTTAAAGGAGCAATTAAAATTATATTCAAAGTATAAATGAAAATATGCTTAAATGAATGCAAGACAGGAAATCTCAGCAGAGAATCAGAAAGTATTAAAAAGGACCATTAAGAAGTTCTAGAACTAAAAAATACATTATCTGAAATTATAAAATTAATTGGACAGGATTAAAAGCAGAATGAGGGTGACAGAAGAAAAGAGTGAACATAACAGATCAATAAAAATTACTCAGTTTCAACAACAGAGAGTAAAAGAATTAAAAAATAATAGACTGTGGCTAAATGTTAATAGGTCTAATATATATAAAACTGGAGTTATAGAAGGCAAGGAGAGAAAATAGGAACAAAAAAATTTTGAATAAATAGTGGCTAAAAATTTCTCAAATTTGATGGAAGACAAATATTTCAAGATATTCAGGAAGTTCAGTAGACTCCTGAACTTCAGGATAAATATAAAGGAAATTAACCATAAAGGAAAAAAATCTTAAAAGCAGTCAGAAAAAAGGGCATTTAAATGCAAAAAAAACCCCAAATATGTGAATATGCAGAAAGAAAAAAGAGGTTGTCTGTCCAGTATTCTATAACCAGAAAAATTATCCTTCAAGAATGAAGGCAAAATGAATTTCAAGTAAGTTAAGATGCACACTGTAATCCCTATAACAAGCATACATACAGACAAAATGCAAAGAGAATATAGTTAAAAATCTAATAAATGACTTAAAGAAGAATTCTAAAAAATATTTAATCAAGCTTGAAGAATGAAGGAAAGGAGAACAGAGAAACAAGAAAGCCCAACAGAAACCAAATAGTAAAGTACTAAACTTACATCCAACCATATTGATAACTTCATTCAACGTTAATGGACTAAAAACTCCATTAAAAGACAGAGATTGTCAATATGAATGAAAAAGCAAGATACAACTACATGATATCCACAAAATTACACTTTAATAGGTTGAAAGTAAATGAATGGTAAAAAAAATATATACATATACTACACAAAGTGTAAGCTTATAAAGGCTGTGGTGGCTATACTAATATCAGATAAAGCAGACTTAAAGACAAAGAATATTACCAGAAATAAAGAGAAACATGGCAAAATGATAAAAGGGTTAATGCATCAAGAGGCGTAACAACTATTTGTTTCTGTCTAATAACAGAGCTTCAAAATGTATGATATGAAATCTGACAGAATTAAAGGGCAAAATAAACACTTCTGCAATTATACTTGGAGATATAAAAGCCTCTCCCTCAATAAGTGACATAAAACTAGGCAAAAATATGAGCAAGATACAGGTTATCTGTACACTACTAACCATGTTGATCTGATTGTTCTTTATACAACTATACCCAACAACTGCAGAATATACATTCAAATGCAGGTGGTACATTCACATCAAGATAGAACATATGCTGATTTATAAAACATGTATTAATAAATGTATGATTAAAATCATAAAAAATATGTTTTCTGACTAAAATGGAATCAGTAACAATAAGATATCTAGAGAAAAAAATTTGGAAATTACATAACATCTTCTAAATACATGGGCCAAAGAGGAAATCAAAAGGGAATTTAGAAAATAAGTCAAACTAGGCCAGGAACAATGGCTCACGCCTGAAATCTCAGCACTTTGGGAGGCCTAGGCAGGAGGACTGCTTGACGGCAAGTGCTAGAGACCACCCTGGGCAACATAGCAAGACTCTGTCTCTACAAAAAATAAAATTTAGCTGGGCATGATGGCATGCACCTGTAATCCCAGCTACCTTGAGGCTGAAGGAGGAGGTTTGCTTGAGCCCAGGAGTTTTAGTTTTCACTCTAGCCCATGCAACAGAGCAAGACCCTGTCCTAAAAAAAAAAAAAAAAAAAAAATTCAAACTGAATAAAAATAAAAATACAATATATTAAAGTTTGTGGAATGCAGTTAAATGAATGCTTAGAGGGAAATTTATAGTTTGAAATACTTATATTAAAAAGAAGAAAGGTCTAAAGTAAATGATCTATGATTCTATCTTAATAATCTAAATAAAGAGTAAAGTAAATCTAAAGTAGCAGAAAGAAGGAAATAATAAAGAACTGAAATCAATGAAATAGAAAGCAAAAATAAATGAAGGAAGCAAAGTTAGTTCTTTGAAAACAGGCCAACAAAATTAATAGACCCCTAGCTACACCGATCAAGAAAGAGAGGGAAAACACCAATTGTTAATATTAGGAATAAAAGAGGTGACATTGCTACAGATTCTATAGACATTAAAAGAGAATATCATGAACAGCGTTATGCTAACAAATTCCACAACTTAGATGAAACGGAAAAACTCCTTGAAAAATACAATTTACCAAAACTGACATAAGATTACACAAAAAAATCTGAATAGCTCTAATAAAATTGAATTTGTTATCAAACACCTTTATATGTACACACACACATCCCCCCTCCAAGCCCAGATAGTTTCACTGATGAACTTTATTAAAACATTTAAAGAAAAACCAATAATCTTACACAAACTTACTAGGTCTTCTAAAAAAACAGAAAATGATAAAATACTTCCCAACACATTTTATGACAGAATAATACTAAAACAAAGCCCCTCATGAACACAGCACAAATATCCTTAATGGAATGATAAATGTTCTGCTTTCCTAAAGGATGTGTTTATTCATAACAGTAGCAAAAATAGCTAACACCCAAACTTTCTTACATCCCTTTCTTAGATAGTTCTCACTGAAGGAAAGTTGTTCTTAATTCTATGTTTTGAAATATATAGGGTAGGAAAATTATCTATGAGAATCTATGAGATAATATTTACAAATAGGATTTCTTTCCTTTAGGTTTTACATTTTAAAATCTGTTAGAGGGTAAATAAGATAATTGCTATAAACTGCTAATTTATATTGTATTAAATCAAATGAAAATTATTTGAAATGAGACTTTCTCCTATCTGTTCTTGAGAATTTAAACACAATTTATTATTATGTAAATACCCTAACTCATTACAAATCTTGCAAACATAAGAAAAATGCTTTGCATGTTTAAATATAAGATTTTTTTAACATTTTGTTTTGCTTCTGTAATCCAGGAATATTAGAGAAAACAATTTAAAATATTTAAAGTGAATTTACTTTTTTTTATTAAAGGAAACTCTAATTTCTTAGAATGTAGAAAGAACGAGGTATTCCAGTTAGTTTTCTAAATCATAAAGCAACCAGAAACCTGTGATAGCTTGTAAAGTGCTGTTACTACCTAAATAAAGTAATATTAAATTTCGAAGAAAGAAAATTTCTTTGATGATTTGGACTACTGTTGTGCATCAGAATCATTTTAAAGCTCAATTATTATCTATTTAGGAGATAAAAACTGAAGGGCACATAAATAAAGGTCATATAAAAAAGATATCAGGCTAGGCACAGTGGCTCACACCTGTAAGCCTAGAACTCTGGGAGGCTGAGGCAGGAGGATCACTTGAGGTCAGGAATTTGAGACAAGCCTGAGCAAGAGCGAGAGCAGATCTCTACCAAAAATAGAAAAAATTAGCCAGGCATGGTGGTATGCAACCTGTAGCTCCAGCTGCTTGGGAGGCTGAGGCAGAAGGATTCCTTGAGTCCAGGAGTTTGAGGTTGCAGTGAGCTATGATGACACCACTGCATTCTATCCCGGCAACAGAGGGAGATTCTGTCTCAAAAAAATAAATAAATAAATAAAATCAGAAGCAGTCTGGAAGAAAACATAAATTGAGGCTTTTTTCCCTTGTGTTTCAGGAATAAAAATGCTTGTAACTCACCTACTTTTTATATTTTTATATTTTATTATATAAGTATAAATATTTAAGTTTAAAAAAAGGAAAAAATCAGATTAGAAAGAAAAAGAGAGATGAGAAATAGAACAAGGGAAGAAAAAAGGTAAGAAAAAATGCAGAGATTTTCAAAAAGAAAGATTAAAGAGATTTAAACTTTTTTTAAGACAAGATTTAAAATTTTAAAAAGGGAGCTTCCCAGCCCAGACAAGAAGGAAACTCAGATCTGAGTGAAAGAGTTGCTGGCACATAGATTTTGTCAGTCCCTTTACTGTGTTTGTTTTATTGATTATTTTATTGGTCTACACCTGACACCTTTGGATCAAACTCAGTTCTGCACAGAGATACACAAGCACAATTCTAAGAACCCTGAGAAAAACAGATGAAGACCAATCATCTCCAACTGTGCCAGAGATTCCCAAGTTTTGCTGTAGGACACAGGACTAAATGTTTCTGTACCTTTGGTCATGTTCTGTAAGTTCATTTTAAAATAAATTACTGATCCTTCTCCCCTCAACCCCCTTTCTAACCTAAAGTGGCATCTGGTAAGAGAGGAAATTGGCCAACTGTAGGTTTTAATAAGCTGATTCCTTTTTTCTTTTTTCTGTACTAAAAAGTAACCAAGAATAGTTTTTCTTTTAATTGACACATAATAATTATACGTATTTATGAAGTATAACGTGATGCTTTGATGTATGTATACATAAAAGAAATTTTTTGATTGGTAAGATTAAATAGAAGCTTTTCTAAAGACACAAACTTGGGACAATAATTTTAGAACTGAGCCTACATTACTGTAATGATCATATGAGCTCTAACCACATAACAACAAATATTTCCATTTTAAAGCTCACATTTGGTTTAATCCTGGGAAATTCCTACTAGGTTTTACCAAAATACATTTTTAGAATACTTCATAACTAAAGTGTGACACATATTAAAATATTTTTATCAGTGCTATAAGCACACTGAAATTTACCCATTTATATTAAAGCTTAGAATAAAACAGAAAACTTTTTTTTTTTTTTTGAGACAGAGTCTCACTCTGTCACCTGGGCTAGAGTGCTGTGGCGTTAGCCTAGCTCACAGCAAACTCAAACTCTGGGGCTCAAGAGATCCTCCTGCCTCAGCCTCCCAAAGAGCTGGGACTACAAGAATGCACCACTATGCCCAGCTCATTTTTCTATTTTTAGTAGAGATGGGGTCTCGCTGTTGTTCAGGCTGGTCTCGAACTCCTGACTTCAAGCAATCCTCCCACCTCGGCCTCCCAGAGTGCTAGGATTACAGGCCTGAACCACTGTATCCAGCCCAGAAAATTCTTTTAAATTATACTTTCCAGGAAAACACAACAAGCAAGTTTTAGAACAGAATCTCTGGGAATAGAACTACTTGCAGCCTAGCCATACAGTATGTTGTGCTAGTTTGTATCTATAGTTGTGGCCATTTTTTTTTTTTAAGGTTTCAGTAACCTTTATTTATTTACTTATTTTTAGTTTAGGGACTCACCCATCTTTTTGCGTGTGTGTGTGTGTGTGTGTGTGTGTGTGTGTGTGTGTGTGTGGATACATAATAGTTGTATATATTTTAGAGGCAATTGTAGCCATTTTTAACTGTACTCCTCTCCCTTTGAAGTCTTGCTTGGCCATTCATTTTATCATTTTATTAGGAAATACTATAACACAATTGATACTAAGTACTTGTCACGAGAGTGAAAGAATGCATGAAGTTTGGGGTATGGGACAGGATTACAGATTTCTGTTCTACCACACTAGCATGGATATAAAGATCTGGGATTATCACTTGTGATATATAGTTTAAGAGCAGCTAGTGAAACAATAATTAAAATCTTAGTGCTAATCACTACTACAATGTTTTGTGAGGGAAAAAAAATGTACTATCAGCTTCTTTGAGAAAACCAAACAACAGAATTGAAAGTTAAAGAAATTATCCAGATTTTAACTGGATTTCCACTGGACAATTTACCTGTAAGAAAGTGAACTAAAAACAACTACGCCTGAAACAAGAATCTACTTGCAGCAGCAAACATCATGTCATAACCCTAGGCTTAGCGTTTACTTTCTGATGAGGGAGATGGAACTTCACAGAAAAACTTGCCAGATATTGAGATATCGTTTCCCTTCTCAAGAGGAACTCAAGTGTCTCCCCACTCCCAGAAAAGAACTGTTATTTTAAAAATTCTCAAACATACGTATGTACACACACACACACACACACACACACAGAATCATGTCTGGTCATCAGAGACACAGGTTCTGGTCTTTGCTATAACTGACTTTGACCTGTGGTCATTCAATTTCTATGAAATTGTTTTCCTTATTGGTGAAATAACATTTGCCTCACTTATAACGTGTTTTATATAACACTTAGCTGTATCAGTTTTACAGAATTACAACATATACAACATTTGACTTCTGTTATTTATGACATCTAATATATCACATTTCCAAATACTACTTTTACCCTTGAAATCAGTTTTAGTTACTGAATCTATGAACAAGATGCAGTAAGAACCAAGAAAGGGGTCCAAGATCAACAAAAGATAAGATGTACAGTTGAGAGTAAAACTCAGGTTTCTTGATTCAAAGAGATAAACCATGTGCCTTGCCGTTTGCAAATTTATAACAAAATTCACTAATATTGAATTCAAGCTCTTTTTCTAGTAATTTAGGCAAGTGAAATTAAAATTCTGGGAATCTGAGAACTAGAGAGTACACTCAATTACTCATGAATTTGAATCAAATATCTACTTTTAAGAAGTCAATAAAACTTTTTCCTTTGATTCTGTTTTTCAGTCGAAACTGATTGCTATAATATAGGAACTAACTGCAAACATCTTACATTAAACAAGCCATCTTTACGTATAAGTATTACATATTTATATATTCATAGTTAGATATATGAAAAGAATGAGGATATTGAGCTTGGTTTTTATTAACTTAAGAGAAATTTTGAAGTAAAAATTATAAAATAATACTTAAAATACTAAATTCCTTTGGTTCATCTTCAATTATGAAGGTTATACATATGTATTGTGTAAAGTTAATGAGATTCAGAAAAAGAACATTAAAATCACCCATTATTTATCAGAAATAAACATTTTGATAGATTAGCCTTCAATTTTTTTCTATATATATATATATATATATATATAACATTCTATTCTGTCTTTTTCAGTATATTTTGGATATTGTGAAAAATATTGTGAAAAATTGTGAATATTTTCCCACATCATTAATTTTTTTAGGAAATACTTTTATTGGTGAAATTTTATTTCATCATATGATGTACAGTAGTTTAATTCCATATTACTAGATATTTAAACTATATATTTTTTCATATTTTCAAATAACATTAACTTGTACCTAAATCATGTGTGTTCCGTTGAAAGTTCCTTGGGGTAGATTCCAATAAATGGCATTATTGAACCGAAAAGAAAGAGATAGACATATATATATACATATATATATATATATATATATATATAAAAGGGTTTTTTAAATTCTGCAAAATTTCTCTCAGATAATGTATGCCAAATTACTATCTTGTTGCATTTTTCTTAATGTTATATCTATGAAACATACTTTCATGTTTTCAAAATATAGGCAAAAATGTCATTAAAACGAAATCCTTGAATGAAATATTAAAGCCTCAATTGCCAATTTCTTTTATTTGACAAGATTCCAACAGAAAATATCTGTAGGATAAGTCTAAGAAGTTCAATATAATTTTTAACCTGTATATCTCATCTTTATTATATTTCCCTTTAAAAATAACTTTTTATTATTTAAAAAAAAAACCCGTTGGTCCAAAACTAACAAGTTTCTAAAACACTTTTTAGGATAAGCTGTGCCTGAAGAACTTCTTTTTTAAATAAGTTACTCCACTGTTAAATTAAATTTGGCCTAAAGCTGCCTTTCTACATAGGGAATTGCACCTTGGTACTTGTAAACAAACTACAATCTAACTAAAAGTGTATTCTTGTAACAAGTAGCTGAGTCTTGACCAATCATAGGCTACAAACTGTTCAGACATGTCTAAATACAGAAAACACCAAGCTATAAGCAAAAAGGCTACTACTGTATGTCATATTCCTTTTCTGTCTATAAATACTGCCTGCCCATGTTGCTGGGTGGACCCCTCTGAACCTTTATGGGTTTAGGGTGATGTTCCAATTCACGAGTCATTCCTTTGCACAAATAAACTCTGTTAAATTTAATTAGTTTAGGTTTTTCTTTTAACAGTTTGGCACCAGAGTGGGATCTGAAGTACACCTCCAGCAACCCCCAGGCACACCAAGTAACCAAGCAAAGAACCCCACCAGGGCCCATTATGCTCACTGATCTCTCTGATTTGAGCTCCACAAGTTTTTTTTTGAGCTCTCCAACTTGGAGCATTTTTTACTGACTCGGTTCAAGATGGGATTGGACCTGATAATTAACTGGAATGGATCCAGATGGAGGCCTCCAGGTAGTATTTTTGAAAATAGGTTTCCCTAAATCTAAAGATTCTGAGATATCACCTTCTGAGACACCAGCTAATTTTATGTCCAAAAATTATGGGCCCAGAACCTGTATATTTTTGGAAAAATCGGTTAACCTTACTAAGGACAACTTAGAATTACAGTGGCCACAATGGCGAAGTTTTAACCTAGATAAAACTGTTCACTTGTAAGGTGTGTTAGAAAAGAAAGAATCCCAAACACCACAAAAGCAATGGGATGTGTTCTTTAATGTAGGTAGAAGCATCTCAAAGATTAAATGAATCAAAGATCGCCTCTTTAAGAGGTTCCTTACAAAAAGCAAATAAAAAAATCTCAAAAGTCTTTTTCACAACTATTATTCAAAAGCTTTAGCCATCTGGACAGGAAATCTCGTACCATTGGCCAGAAAAATTTGGATCCGGATATTCTTTAATAAATCAGTGACTTTTGTTATTGTACCTGGCATATGGCTAAAATTTTTTAAATGAAAGCTATAAGATCTACTTCTGTTTATATGTTTATGTCTGTCTATATGTCTGTTATATATGTATGATACGTTTGTTTCTTTATGATATTGCCAAATTAAATTGTATAAAAGCTCTATTAAATTGACTTAAAAAAACACTTATATAAATGAAATATTTTCTCAGATAAATAAGAACTAACCCAAATTCTTTTCAAGTTCATGTGACTTGGGTAATCCCTGATAAATAAGAATACTTTGATTAAAACAGGTATACCTTCGGAGTTGTTAGCATTAAATATAACACAGATGCATGACTTTTCCCACCTGGGTTTACTGGTAAAATGAGCTTATGTTATCTCTACATTACAAAATTTGTCATCGAGAAAAATAATTTAAGACAACAACTTGCTGTTTAATGTCTCATCTTCATGAACAATCCAAGCATAGTTATTAAAAGCAAGAGAGTTAAGTAAATAAAAGATAAAAGTCCCATGTGAAAGATGTCTTTCCTATACCAGAAAGTTTTAACAGTCTTATCATCAAGAATGGAAAGGGGAGGCTGAGAAAAATCTGCACAATTTAATTCTCAGGTCTAGTCTAAAAACTTAAGAGGACAGAGATAAAATTTTGCCTCCTCTACAATTTCTTATTACAGAGAGACTAAAGATATTTGGGACTGTTAATAAACATGTTCTGTGCCACAATGACAAACTGTGCTATAAGAAAGTACATATGCTTTCAGAAATTATGACTTGTAGATTTGCCGATCTTTAGATTGCTGATATGACAGTTCACAATTGCTTGCCTGCTAGTGTACTCAGGAAATTAAGTTCACTAAAGGTTTAGAATTCTAATATATGTAACTAAAATTATTAAAAATAATATGAGAAACAACTGTATATGCAAGTACACAAGGAAGGTAAAACATGCTCTTGGTAAACTATAAAGTATAAGAATGCTTTGTTTTGTTAAGAGAAAAAGAAAGTGATTTTTATTTTAAAGTAGAATTACTGGTTGTAAATGAGAAGCTTAAAAGTATAAGACAAAAACTGAATGCATAAGAAAGTTGTACGTTTGTGAAAGATGAATCTTATAAAAAAAAATTTTAAGTGTGACCAAGTTGGCTAAGATTAGAAGGGAATTATCTGTAAGTTTTTCTAAAAACTAAACATTAATATCAAAAGTATAGTGATACAAAAGTAGAATTTAGTCCCCTATGTTAAAACAATAAGGTTTTTTTGGAGTACTGGTTTGCTCTGAATAGAACATTGTGAAAGGTTTTTTTTTTATCTTTTAGGTAAATTGGCCTACAAAACAAAGATTCTGTGTTTTACCAAGGAAATTTTCTATGCTTCATGTTGCTTACATTAGGTTTTTGATTACGTAAGAAAACTCAGTCTTTTCCGTTAAAAGAGCTAAGGTTTTCTACAACTATGTAACTTTGTATGTTTGCCTTTGAAGTCCTTTAATTATCACTTTAGATAAATGAATGACTATTGTTCAGTGACCTGTGATCCTATTTTGATCAAGTATTTTAAACCTTTGATATTTCTGACACGCTTCCCAAAATCAAATTCTTAATAAAGTTTTTTTGTTGACCTCAAATTAACTTTGGGATTTTCCATACAAGCCCTTTAAACATCTCAAAAGGATACCTCTTCTTATATAAAGAGAGATATTGAACTAATAGGGCTTATTTGATAGATTATATGGGAAGTATTGTCATTATTAAATAATAAGTAATGTTAAACCTTGGGTAGGTTATTAATATGTGCCAGAAATTACAAGAAATTCATAGAAATCTAATAGTCCTGGTATAATGCTATCAGTCATAATTCTAGCTATTATCACAAACTGTTGTATGCAACAGAAATAACCAGATTTACTTGTCAATTTTGTCACTGCTGTAATGAACTCTCAACAGATCTTTTACCATGACCCTTTTAAGTCTTATCATTCAAAGATGGTTAACTATTTACTCTGGTACTTTCCTAAGCAAGCATAAGCCCAAGTGTTTCATCTTCTAGGAGATTCATGGAAAGGACTCTGAAAAGTACAGATTTCTAATAACTTTAAGATCCTATCATGGGACTAAGAATTCCCAGAACTCTAATGAAAAAACTGATTAGTTCATAAAACTGCTAACTCAACATCAAGCAAAACAAAAGTTAATTAAATACTAAGGAAATAAATGCTTTGGCAGATTTTCACACTAGGTCAGCCAGTACTGAAACTGTTAAGATATACAATTTGAATGAACTTCATAAGAGCGAACCAAGTGAAATTATCTATGATAGCTTATCTATGATAACTTATTTTTTTGTATACTGGTTCATACACAATAACCTACTTAATAAATAAGTGCTATGTACCTGAGTTATAAAAATAAATTGGTATTTAAAAGGATGTAAATTCAATGTTAAGCATGGACTTGTGGAGAACCTGGACAGGTTCCTGGTCCTTCCTGAGTCCTGAAAGCTTCTGTTATTAAAAGTTCTGCACTCCATGACTCATCATGGAAGAGATAAAATGATCCAAATTATGAGGGGGAAAATTAGTTGAGTGTTCTAAGATTGCTAAAGTGGTTTATTACAAATGTTTGGTTTGTCAAACCCACTGTTCTGATCAAACAATAAAAAACCTTAGGTGATACATTTCTAGCACCTGATGGATCATTTGAACATTTACAGATGAATTTCATTCAATTGCCTTTTAATGTATGCTTTCTGATTATATAGAAGTTTTCCCATACAGGAAGGCCAATGTTGTAACAGTAGCTAAAAGGTTATTAGAAATGTGTTTTCCTTATGGGGCATTCCTGGAGAAATTCCCAGTGATGGAGGTATACTCATTTCACTGGACAAGTTATAAAACAGTTAAGTAAGTTACCACAAACACAATGGCATTAAGCAAAGCTAACTAAATCGACTAAATTGCCTTGATCAATGGCATTACTGATTGATGGCAATCAGATCCACTCCCACAACATATAGTGACCCTTTTTGAAATAGTTACTGGAAGGACTACGTCTCTGACAAGAGAACCTTATGTATTTTCCACTCTTACAAACCCTGATATGACTCAATATAATCACAAGGCTTTATGTATTATGCCAAAGTGTATTTTCATCAGGTAAAAGAAGCTCTTTGTGATCCACCAACTGATGATAACCATACCTTTCAAGATCTAAAACCTGGAAATTGAGTCTTTTGGAAAAAACACCATAGAAAGACCATCCCTGAACTCTACTGGAAGAGAGGATACTGAGTTCTTCTGCGCAAAAAAACTTCAGGTCCCGGAGTCTTGGATCCACATCTCTTAATTCAAGAGGGCCCCTCTAGATTCTTGGGACTATATACTCATCAGAGACCTCAAAGTAAAGCTGACTAGGAAAGTTGTTTCCAATAACATGATTGCTATGGACTATCTGTTGACTAATCAGGGAAGAGTGTGTGCAATCGCTATCACCTCCTGCTACACTTGGATAAATATATCTGATATCGTAAAAAATCAGTTGCCAGAAACCAACAAACAAGCTACTTGGTTAAAACAAGGAGATTCCTCTTCTAGATCATTTTGATATATTTGATTTTGATTGGTTCAATTCATGGAAGCTCCTGTTAAGGAGTATACTTTGGTCCCTTAATACTAATATTATCCTTCTGATAGCCATCCTAATAGTCTCCCTGGTGCACCATATCCTCTCAAGAGTCTTAAATGCTCATATGCAGCCATCCATTATATGTCAAATGGTCTGCAGTTAGAATAATGAAACACAATAGAGAACATAAAAATCCCGCTGATCTGACATCAAGAACTGTGAATTCCATACTGAGACCAAAGAAGTCCATTATGATGGTGCCAAAGAGTTGTGTCAATACCCAAAGTTCTGGTCAATCATTCAAAATTGAGAGGCTAACCAAAAGGAGGAAATTGTTAAATTAAAATTTGGCCTAAAGCTACCTCCCTATTTATACAGCAAACTGCAATCTAACTTGGCATGTAAGCACGCTGCAACCTAATTAAGAATATATTTAGTCTCAGCCAATCACAGCAGCTCAGCTTTCGGCATATCACAGGCTGTAACTGCTCAGGCACATTCAAATAAGGCAACTACCAAGCTATAAGCAAAAAGGCTACTTCTGTATGTCACTTCCTTTTTCTGTCTATAAATTCTGCCTGCCTACTTGCTGGGTGGAGCTCTCTGAACCTTTATGGATTTAAGGTGCTGTCTGATTCATGAGTCATTTCTTTGCTCAAATAAACTCTGCTAAATTTAATTTGTCTAAAGTTTGTCTTTTAATACTACTGAGAGACCCATCTTAAATTTAAAATCAAAAGATTTTGGTAGAAGAAATGTAAGTGAAACACCTATAGTTTCTATATTTTGGTCTCCTTTATAAAATTATAAAATGTATTTACAACAACGATGGTGCTGGAAAACAGAAATAGGCCCCATGGCATATAGAGTGAGTTCTATTATTTAATAGAAATTATAACTTGTCATTTTCATTGCTGAATCTTCCATTAAACTTAACCATACTTTATAAGGTATAAATTCAAACTTGAAATAAAAGAAAACCTAAAAAACAAAAAAGAAGAGTCTTATTTCCTAGTCTATTTTCTTTCATGGAAATGATAATTCTTAATATGATAATGTATTTCAGTCTATTACCATGGATTTAAAAATCAATATAAAGTCACAAATCAAGGGAAAAATTCAAAATCATTTATAACAAACTTAATAAGTACCAAAGCAGCTTCACCTTGAGGTGACATAAAAGGAACAGTTTAATGCACATACTATTTCTTTATTACAAATAACTCAATAATCTTTAAGTGTTCAATTAGTTTCTGATCTTTGATCAGAAACAACCCTCCCCAAGCACTGTTTTCAAGAAAATACAGGAAGACAACTTGGCAGCGCAAATCACATTCTGGACTAACAAGTGATCTATGAAAAGAACAGAGATGAAACTAGCATGTTTAGGCAACAATTTGGGGACCAAGAGTCACAGTTACCCATATTTCTGAACATTATGAATAACTGCTTAGTCTTTTAATAGAACCAAAAGTTCAAATGGATAAGGTGAAATTTACAATAAATACATAACACGTTAAAGAATACAAACTTAAAATGCAAACCATGCTGTATGTAAAATAATTTAAGCAAATCACATTAAATGCCAAAAGGTTTAACATGCACCAAAAGGGGTTTATAAAGCCACACAGCAAAAATTTTTTAGAAGAAACAAATTAATATGGCTAAGTAACATACTTACAAAAACTGACATTCAAAATTGAAAAATGAGCACTTGTTAGAAACAGCAAAGAATATAACTTATTTAGTAGATTTTAATTAACAGGTTCTTTTAGATAAAAACTTTAATTATAAAAGGACTTCTTAATTATTTTTACTTTATGTATACCTTAAGTAAAACTCATAAAAGTGTTTGAGTGAGATCTTATAATTTAGCATTTAAAATTATATTATATAGCAAAGATATTTCTACTTACATCTTTTAACAACTAATACTATCACCTCACTAACCTTCTGCAGAACTTACATATGACCTGGAATTTCGCTGCAGCATAGATTGGTGGTAAACAAAATTATGGGAGGTCACTGTTTTGAACTGAGCTCATACACTAGGCCCCAACAGACCAAACCAAAATGGAGTCATTTGCGCTAAATACGACACAATCAAACTAAAACTTTAAGGAAACAAATAAACCCTAAAACAGACCAGGTTTTGTTTTTCTTCTGTAAACAGGAGATTCCAACACTAGGAAGTCCCCTCTACTTTAACCTTACAAAAGAAAAATCTGAAGTCCTTGTTCCCACCTTACTTACAAAACCCAGCTTTGCTATTTCCCAGTGGGAGTTAAGACCAAATAAGTCCATTTATGATGGTGACAGAGTGACATCAATACCTAAAGTTTTGGTCAACCACTCAAAATTTAGAGGCTGACCAAAAGGGCGGAATTGTTCAATTAAGTTTAGCCTAAAGCTGCCTACTTACATTTTAAGTTTAGCCTAAAGGTTTCTCTGTACATAGTGAACTATAACCTAACTGGATGTGTAAACAGGCTGTAACCAGTGATTGTGCCAATCACTGAGTTTCAACCAATCAAAGGCAGCCAACTGTTCAAACCATGTTCAAATAAGGCAAATACTAAGCTGTAACCAATGGTTGTTTCTGTATCTCACTTCCATTTTCTGTGTGTCACTTTTCTCTTTCTGTCCATAAATCTTCTTCAACTACACGGCAGAGCTGGAGTCTCTCCGAACCTATTCTGGTTTGGGGGCTGCCCAATTCGCGAATCATTCTTTACTTAATTAAACTCTGTTAAATTTAATTTAAGGTTTTTCTTTTAATGCTGGTATCTAGAGGCAACTAATGAATTTCAGGCTAATGAAGATCAATGGTATAATGCCTGAGGACAGGAACTGAACAGTAGTAATGACGGGGGAAACTACAGTGTCCAACTAATCATCACCTTTATAAACTACATTAATATACTAACCCATTAAAAGTTTAACTCTGGCTTAATAGCAAATACTAGACGTACAATAATGTATTTTTCTTATTTGATGTCATAGTGGATTTTTTAGGATAATTAAGTAATTATATATACTATTTAACACAGAGATTATATTTCTTCTCTTCCTTCATGCCTGTGAAACATGGTCAAAGAAAATAATTACTATATATAATGATAGTCCTTTTTTTTTTAATAAGGCTAAGTAAGATATTAAAACAATAGGACACCTTTTAAAAAACAGATTTTGTTGCTTTTACTTATTAGGTATAGAGACAGTACTAGACAACATTTAGTTTAAAAAAAATCATATAGCTATGTATGTATAATATTGTATATGGAAAGCTTAAAGTAAGCTAGAAAAAAATAACTTATCTAGGAACATCATAAATGGTAGATCTGTGAGTATGGCTATACAGGTTCCCAAAAGACATTCATTTTTAAAATAAAATTGCTTAATATCTAGGAAGCAGCGGAGATTTTTCAGTTGATATATTACCTTTTTTTCCTTTCAATCATTCCCCAGCTAAGAATTCTTTCATAGAATGGTGAAGCTGAACGGATTTTTAGAAATCATTTGTCATTAGTTCTCAACATGGAGTGGTCTCTCCCATTAGAAGACACTTAGAAATGCAGGGTTGTTTAGGGATGTAATAATGACCAGGAAATGCTACTAGCATTAGAGCTATGTCCTACAATGTACCAGGGGAGACTTTCATGATGAAGAATTATCTAGCCCAAATACCAATAGCACACCCACTGAGAAATACTGACTTAATTCACCACTTTGAATATGCAGCCACTTAGAGATGTTAAGTGACTTACTCAAAGACACACAGCTGGGTCCAGAACCCAGATTCTCATTCATTTGTTCTACTTCTCTTTCAAATCAAATTCCTAATAGAGAAACATGGAAGAATCAGGAATCAATACATGAAAATATATATAAAACATTGTCAAAACACTGGCCATGCATAAATATTTGAAAATGAATCAAAACTGCAATTAACTAAAACACTAATATCCTTTCCAAATTGCTTCTTTTTTTTCTCCCAAGAAATAATTCCCTTTCGGATAAAACATTTTCAAAAATCCATTTAAGTCAGAAGAGGAGAAAAACAAATGATTCATCATGGTTACCAAATAAAACATTTTTTCAATGGAGGTATTACATGGTTTCTGCTGGTTTCATAACAACTGGATACTCTAAAGTCTAGAGCTGATCCACTGTTGACCCTGAAGAAATTTGTAGTGAAAAAGAGCACTGAACTGAAAATCCAAAGGACTTGACACAAAATTTCTACTCTGTTATATACTTGCCAAATCTTGAACAGGTCACAAACCCTTTATGTCTCAGTTTTATGTTACACAAAATGAGAGGTTCAGTTCTTGGAGATCCCTTCAAGCTCTAAGGTTCTAGTCTATATTTCTTCTTTATTGCACATAAGTAGATTTCTAAAAATAGAGAGGTACCACCTAAACATTCATAAAAAAGCATACTACAATAAGTACAGATATAACTAAAGACTGAGTCTCAAAATGTGAGAATCCTGACAGGTTAAGTCCTACTTCTAGTTTAGTTATCATTCACCAGCACCTTATCTCCTAGTGATATCACTTGTCCTCCTGTATAGAACAAGTATCATTTACTTTCCCTACATGGTCCTAAAAAAGAGTGTTAATTAAAACATCTTCAGAATAAGATAAACTAAAATTTTATTCTTCAAAAAAGATTCCCATTAATGTTTAATTTCTACATGTAAACTGAGATTTAAAATTTTTAATCTTAGAATTAGAATTTTAACCTTAGAATTTTAATTAGAATTTGATTAGAATTTTAATTAGAATTTTAATCTTAGAACTTTAGAATTTTAACCTTAGAACTGACAAAGTATACTAGGGAATTTTTGCATACCATGTACTAATATGTCAATATATATGTGTGTATACGTATATGTAAATATACTATGCCTCTACATTTCTCTGAAGTTCTTACAGCTTAGTTTTTGCTCTTGATATCATATATACAGTTCAAATTCTATTTAACTCTTATACTTACGAAATTTCAATTGGTCCATAAAATATTTCAGATTCCTTTTCATACAATGTGTTACACTTCTTAGGCAATGTATTAAATATAGTAATCAGAAATAAATAAAATAGGGACAGGGAGATATTTATTTTAATCTTTCTTTCTCTCTCCCTCTGTCCTCCCCACCCTTTCTTACCATTCTCTCTCTCTCTTTCTCTCCCCCGACTCTTACAATTCTACCACCACCAGGCTATGCAACCTGAGTTAGATATGAAACTGTATGGAGGCTGAATGTAAAAAATTTTCATGAATGGCCTTAAAATGAACTTATATAAATAAGGCTTTCAAACTATTGAAGAATGTATTTTTAAAATACTGAATGTTTCCTGAAGTTCAATTACTTAAATACAGTTTCTCTTTGCAATATTCTGAAGATTTCCCTGTGTGTGGTCCTTCTATACTATTCATTCATACTAAAGAAATTCATAGCCTTTGTTGCTTCTTATGCTTCAGTTGCTATGGTTATTGCAACAATTTTTAAAATACACTATTCAAATTTAATTAAATATAAATGATTTTGTCTTTTCTTAAAGTTATAAATTTAATCCTTCAGTTAGTTAAGCATGCAATTATTGTTCCATCATATAGACAGTCTAAAACACTAACACAAAAAAAATCAAAACATTAAAAAAAGCATTCTGTTTCAAACAAGTAAGAAGTTCTATCACATAGACGCCTTGCTATTTGTAATAAACATGTGACAAACAATCAACACTGTCAGTCTGTACTATACCAAAACTATCAGGGGTTTCTGCTGATGATACCTCCTTCACACGCTTCACAATGGCAATCTCAGGTTTGGGATATCTGCATGCTAAAAATATTTTAAAATCAAAATATATTAAAGCAATAAAGTAAATAAAACATGTATAAATTAAAAAATGTATATGAAATTGAGAAGTGCCACATGCTGGTATACAGGCAGTCCTGCTTTGCACAGTAGAGTGGTGCCGTAAAACTGATAATACAAGCTTAACTGTGCAAAGTGGTTTTAATAACCAATGGGAAAAATTAACAATTATTTGTGACCTTTAAAAATTTTTTATCAAAATATTATAAACTCTCTTACTGACAGGCATAAATGTAAACAGAAATTCTGAAAACAGTAAAACTGTTTATTTAGTACATTGTAATTTAAAATAGTAGAAACAGTGATAATTAAAAATGTTTTGTTTCTTTGAAAAAGCTTTATCAACAGTAGTTTAAATAGTGCTAGTCTTCTTCTCATGTAACTTCTCATCATATAATACGGAGGCAAGCATCTTTCTTATACCTTGGTGAATTGTCATACTCCTTTCTAAGTCTGGATTATCTTACATTTTATCCTTTGCATTTTCAATGTCACGAAACATCTCCAAGAGCTCCTTAATACGAACTCCACACCAGGGTCACTTCCTCTGGAACATCTTCATCTTTTCATTACAACCTCCTCACTCTTCTCATTTATGTCCACAAGTTCACCTTTCCTAAGCTCCTCTGGCTGCATTTGGAGTCTCTCAAATGGCAGCAGTTCGATGACAGTGTCCACATTCTGATAGTCAGCTATTTCTTCTATATACCATTTACATTTGATTGGATTTCATTTCAGCATTATTACTTTTTGTTTCCTGGCTGCATTTGCATCTTTTTTGGTCAATTCCCTTTTGATTATTCATTTTTTTAAAACATCACATGGGTTTATCACTGGGCAACAAGAAGGAAACAAACACAACTACAGGCTTTGTTGTCTGTGTGTGAACTGAATAACAGATGCACAGTGACCAATTATTGATGGACTGTGAAAGAAGTGATGTGATTGGTCATGATCATGATGTACATCTGTTTTTACACAGTGATTTGTGAAGTGAGGAGCTAGCAGCAAAGTTTGTACTATACATAATTACTCACAGTTAATATACTGTGGCAAATGAAATTTGAACCAAGTTGTTGGGGAATGGTGTTATTTAACTAAAACATGTTTACTGAGATTCATGCATATGCGAATCATGCAAAGCAAGGACTGCCTGTAATAATAAAAAATGAATTATTTAATCATATAAATCCAGAAATATAATAGGTTATTAGAATTTAATATGTATTATTTTTTCTACATATATAATATAAATTCATGGAAAATAAAAGGGAAGAAGATTCTTTTCCTTAGAAGTTAAATGGTTTCTACTTAAAAACCTTGAATTTATTATCATTCAACTATCAGCCACAGAGTGGCTAATCTATAATGAGCAGGGTTCAATGATTAAATTTTGCATTTAAAAATTTAAAAAAACTTCACCATAAATCAACTAGTTTTTTTCAATTTGTCTTTGCATTCAAGGCTGAAGAAAAATTCTTAAAGTTCATTTTTGAAAAATTTGCAGAAAATAGCCCCTGATCTCAAGAGGTTACATGGAATCAGTAGTATGCACACATAGACATGAGATGATCAGAGAACAGTGTAAGTTTCCAGAGAATAGAAATTTTATCCCGGAGAAGTAAGAGACAGCCTCCAAGAAGAGGTAGGATTTAGCCCTAAAATACTGCAGGATTTTAAAAAGTAGAGGGAGGGGAGGTTTCCCTTCTCCTTTCCCTAAAATTCAGTCCAAAAGCCATGAGGTGGGATTGAGTAAGGTAAACATCTGTGTAGGATGCAAGGGAAACTAGAGCAGCTGGGAACAAGGTTTCAGAGCTCAAGCAGCATGAGGGTGTATCCACACAGGGGGTCAGTCTGGCACAAGGTGTCAGAACCCAACTGGGTTGAGAAACACTTCCATATGGTAGGAGGGAGGGAATTGTGGTTCAGGGTGTCAGTGTCCAAGCTGAAGTGTAAAAAGCATCTGTATAGGAACATATCAGCGGCCGTGGAGACAGGATATTGGTGACATATGGGAGTAGTGACCCAAAAACTAAATATATTCAAGATAATAGGAGCCAGGTATTTCTCCATCAGAGAATGGAGTTAGAAATACAGAAAGTGAGAAAACTAGAATGTACCCTGTGGTGTTAGACTGGTATTGAAAAAACTGTTATGAACTCTTATTTTATAATATATAAAATATATATAATTCAGGCAGTTTGCAAAATCCAGCACATTTTACATTACCACTATCACATCTGTTAGCCTGTGTCCTTTCACAATTCAAGCATCCTGAGTTTATTATGTATGTAACTTTAATTCTTTCCCACCTTAAAAGTAAAAACAAAAATACCTTCTTCCATAGCCTTGCTACTCAAAATGTGGTCCCTAGACCTGCAGCACTGCAATCCCTGGGAACTTGTTAGAAATGCAGACTCTCAAGTGCCACCTCAAACCTAATGAAACATAATTTGCATTTCACTAAGAGTCCCAGATAATGTATACACATTAAATTTTCGGAAGCAAGGTTCTAGTTTCCACTGTGTGATGTAGAGAGCTGTTAATACAACAAACATTGTCCCATACTCTTACAATGAAGTCAAATTCAATTCAAATTCATGACTTATACAGAACCTATAAGAGAACTGAAGTCACAGGGCAAACGACTAGCCCAAAATCAAGAGAGGCAGGCACCCGCAAAGACAGAGGGGACATTAGCACTTGCTTTCTGGGGACAGACACAACCGGATGCCTTATGAAAAGTACAGCTAGAACAGTAGGGAAACAAGTTAAGGCAGAGTGAGAAGTTGTGAGACAGTATGAAGCCACTAGCGTACATATAAATTGGGGAAGTCCACATCTTCTTGCAGGTTCTTTGCCACAAATCTCACCAGACACAAAAAAGATTAGAGAGAGCACCCTATGAAAGCATCCATTGCGGTGGAAATCTGGAGAGGAAAATAGCAACTACACAGGAGGAACATGAAATTCTACCTGGATTCTTTTCCCAGTCTCTCCTATGAGTCAAAAGCCTTAATCTGTAAGAAGACCAAAAATACTGTCACACTTAGGGCAGGTAGGATGACCTACCCATTACTGTCTCAGTTTTAGCACTTAAAGTCCCACATCCCAGAAAACTCTTCCCTGGGATACAAAAAGTTCCTTTTTAGGTGATGGGTGCAGAAGGTTGTGGGGAAAGTACAAAACCCACACAATGGCATCCAA
Source organism: Avahi laniger (assembly GCA_963575035.1). Taxonomy (NCBI): domain Eukaryota; kingdom Metazoa; phylum Chordata; class Mammalia; order Primates; family Indriidae; genus Avahi; species Avahi laniger. Next base: position 25,120 of record CAUYSK010096904.1, on the reverse strand, counting down.
AATAGGGATAAAGTCAATAGTGTTTTTAGTATAAAATGGATCTGCCATAGATTATCTCCATTCCTTGGTTGCTGTCACGGATCTGGTTTTTTTTCCCTGGACCACTGATGTTGGCAACCATGATTTGCAGTTTAAAGTTATAGATCGCCCATTGTTATATCACTTCTAGTGATGCCACTTACGTGTACAACTTAAGTACATTATAATTGTGAACATTAGCAGTATGTCTTTGACTTTGGTTATGGACTAACTATTGTGCTTTATATTGACATAGTACTACTTTATTTTTAACATTGCCAATATTGTTGCCATGTTTTCTATGAGTTTAGATAACAAAAATAAGAAGAATGACAATACAAACACCAGCATGACTGGAATAGCACTGACAGAAGTTAAATAACATGTTACCTTTAATGACCAATGGAAGAACACACGTGACCAGATTTGAGAGGTAAATAACCAAAGGAGAGCATACTGCACAATGTGTAGGAAAAAAATCTGGGGTTGGGCATGTGGAAAAGAGGATGTGAAAATGCATATGGAGAATGAATGTTACAAATCCAGGATTAGACGGGTAAGTACTTCTAAATCATTAATTGCCCCTCAACAGAATTAACTCTATTCTCCATCTCTCTCCTCTCTCCTCCCATCTGAAATAAGTATCTGGGTCTCCCTGGGATATTAGATAATCACTCTGCCATTTTTCCTATTAATCTAGCTTTTGTCAGCAAATCTCCAAAGTACAAAGGGGAAGATTTCTTCCCTTGGTCTATACCAATAATATATACTTAACATAAGTTCAGACTTGTGACCTATGAATAAAGAGACATTCTTAGATAAAAATCAAGCTACTGCTCAATAAATATCTCCCTTCTATATACAAAGTTTCCATGAGAAAGTTGAATTCTTCCTTATTGCTACTCCCTTCTTAACCAACTAAAATCTGGCTTCTCCCCACATAGTTATCATAAAACTGTTCTGACAAAGACGCCGATCTCTTCTGTGTTATTAAATCCAATGGACTCCTTGCCCCCTGCCCCAGTATTCCTCTTACTTGACCTATCTAAAGCATCAAATCATTCCCTCTTCCTTGAAATGCCCTCTTCTTGGCTTAGCTTCTCGGATACATTGTTCTTGTTATTTTTCCTGTCTCTCTGGACACTCCTCATCACTCTATTCTGGTTCTTCTTTCTTCTCCCTTTGAATAAACATTGGTATTTTTTAGCATTCTCTCCTGGGATCTTCTCCTTTCACACTACTCACACTGCCTGGTCTTAGTTACTACCTGTTTTGGTAGGATTCCCAAACTTGAATCTTACTCTGGAGCTCCATCCAGAGTCCATATATCCAATTAATTATCAGGTATCTTTATATAGTTATCTCACAAGTACTCAATGTCCAGGTAGCTAAAAATGAACTAACAGTTTGGAAAGCTTTTCTATAGATTATAAATTAGATTTAAAAAAATTATTCAAAAATCTGAAGGAAAATTAAAATTAAAATTAAAGGAAAAGTAAGGATTTATGACAGTTACAAGTTCCAAATAACAGTTTTCTGACTTTTCCAAACTTTTCACACAACATATTAACATTTTTGCACACTGATTTCCCCTATTTTCAAGGTAACAATGTCATATTCACTTTTGTATTGAATGTTGCATACTGTACAAACATACAGAAGATAGGCTAGATATATTACCAGCACATTTGACTTTTATTGAGTATGAGGTGTTTTTTTCCCCCACATGTGTGTAAAATCCCACATATGAGTATCCAGAGAGGTACAGTAGTAAGAACAGATGTTTTAGAGCCAGACAAAACTAAGTTATTATTAATAACTCTACTCTGGCATACAGGTGGAGGGATCTTGGGCAAGCTTCTTAATCTATAAAATAGAGACAATTCCTTCTCCCTCCAAGAGAATTAAGCAAAATAATTACATGAAAATCAGCTCAGTATGCCTGACACACAGCAAGTATTCAATAATTGATAAGTAATGGTAGTGAAGATGGTGAAGTTAAATTAAATTTAGTCTAAAGCTGCCTCCTTACTTATTATAAGTACAGCCTAAAAGTTTCTCCATACAGTGAACTGTAACCTAACTGGATATGTAAATAGACTACAACCTACTCTTTTTAACAAGTAACTAAGTCTACAATAATTATAGCAACCATACTTCAAGCAATCAGCAGCAGCCAACCATTCAAATTGTGTTCAGTTAGGCAAACACCAAGCTGTAACCAATGCAGTTGTTTCTGTACCTCATTTATGTTTTTTATACGTCACTTTCTTTTCTCCTATAAATTCTGTCCAACCATGCAGCAATACCAGAGTTGCTTGCTCTGAACCAATTCTGGTTGGGGGGACTGCCTGATATGCAAAGTATTCTTTGCTCAATTAAATTCTGTTAAATTTAATTTGTCTAAACTTTTCCTTTTAACAGATGGTGTTAGAAGTGGGAGCCAAAGTAGAGGTTCCAGCTACCTCTAGGAGCATCAAGTGACCAAGCAAGATACCCACAGGGCTGTGTCCATTGCTCTCTCAAAGCAACTGGGGATTATGAGTAAGTTCTCTCTCAGATTCCAAAGCTCCAAGGATTTGTATTGTGAGCTATCCAATTTTGTTTGAGAAAGTTTTTGATCCAAACTGGCCTGGGTCCAGGACAGGATTGGATCTGATATTTAACTGGCTTGAATCCAGTTAGAGATCTTGGATGTCTGACTGGGTCAGACAAAAACTGGCAGTAAATGGCAATACTGCAGGGGGTGCTAACTTCAACTTTCAGAAATTCACAGGGATTTTTGTGTTCTACCCCTTTGTTTCTTTTTCTTGTGCACTTAGGTAAGGAAAAAATCATTGGCTAAGTTGATCAAGGGAACCTGAATGCCAAAGCTAAGATTCAACATAAAAATGGAATCCTTCATTTCTGAAGAACTGAGTACCTTCTGGAAATGCCTACCTACACATGTATAAATATTAGGCCCCAGAAGCAGCAAACACTTATAGAAATGGAAAAACCTTACTAAAAGTAATTCAAAATTACAGTAGAATGTTTCAAATGAACAACACTGCACTTTAGAAGTCCCTTTAAAAATGACGACTCCCAAATTAGGCTCATCCAGGGATCCATACTGATGTGCAGAAGTTTCTAAAAAGATTTCAATATTTTTATAGTCTCTTTTAAAAGTCTCTTTATAAAAGGCAAATAAAAAGCTTAAGTGACTCATTGATAAGAATAATTAAATCTGCTAACCTTTTGGCTTAGTTATTATCCTGCTGTAAAGATTAAAAGAAAGCTATCCTGGATGGATAAAGTATTTATAAAAAGTAGGCCCTCAATTAAGTTAGGCTTGCTTCTTTTTCAAAGTTATCCATGCTGAGTTCAGGCAAAGAGAATGCTTTCTTTAACCTATTCTTTAATGGGTTCCACCTTAAACTCAGTAACTTTAGCTAAGAAACAGTAGCTAAGTTTAAAAGACTGTCTATTGAACTGAATTGGTCTCCAAAATACCCCTTTCTGGCATTCAGCTGGCTATTTTGAAATCCTTTCGTATAATAAATTTACTACTACAAAGTAAATCTCCGTTTGTAAGTGTGTCTGCCTCTGTACACCAGAATAGAGGGAGGATTGAATCACTAGAAACTCTTGCCATTGGTTTAAATTTACATAGTAAGTCTTAACTTTGTCTAAGGTGCTTTTCCTTGCCATCTTGTCTTAACTGCACCTTTATCTACACCCTTCTTTCTTGGATTGGGCAAATGACGGTACAATATTTAGGCCTGAAGTCTCAGCTCTGTGTTTTTGAGATATAAGTTTTCTACCTTATTTGACCTAAGAGTCATCCCTTTAAAAATGCAAATTTAAGGTTAATAACAATTGCTTAAGGTAATGAAATGGGTAATTATTTAATAGAAGATTAATAGACTGAATGGGGAAAAGAAAAACTATTTGAAAACCAGCAAATGAGAATTCTTTATGAAAGCTGTAAGATCTGCTTCTGTGTATCTATACATAGATATGTGTTATGTATTTGTGATAATATTTGGTAAATAAAGCTAGTTTTAAAATTGTTGGTAAAATAAAATAGGAATAGCTTCAGAATTGTCAGTTAACCCATTAACTACCATGTGAGTTGTATTTAACTCATGCTAGTTTTGAGCCCAGGGTCTCATGAAGCAAAATCCTGCAGTTGGTTCATGAAAATCTTACTTGTTGATGTTCTTACTGTTACAATTAATACTGACAATTTAATTCTAAAAACATGAGTAGATTGTGTTGCATATAACTCATGCACAGAAAACTATAAAAAAATAACAAATTAGAAAGGATCATTTTATTTTAATAAAACACCATGGCCCCAGGGAAATAATCTTTTTTTCTAGTGTGGCAGTCAATGTGTTAAATACAATTTAGACATTTTTGTCTGCGTCTACTGGTCAGACAGGTTTATGCTGTTCCTGCTACGTGTTTTAAGGTTATAAAACTGCTGTTTTGTAACATTTCTGATTTTTGCTTGATTTGTCTGTGACCTAAAGCTATAAGGGTTGGCTGCCAGGCTTCCCTGAGGCCTTGCACACATCTTAATATGGCTTATGTTTCATTTTGAGCCTGTAGATTCTGGGGTCTGGACAGGTGGCCATGGTAAAGCCTGGTGACACGTCCTCAGTGCCTAGATCACCAGCTGCAAGCAGACTGAAGCCTAATATGGCCCTTTCCTCCCTGGGGAGCTTTGCCTCCTGGCCATGCTTAGAGCAGTTGATTCTTTCAGGCTTCCTCTTTACAGCTTTGTCCTCCGTCTTGAGCTCTACATCTGGTGTGTAAATTCAGGATCCAGAAGGTCCCTGCCCTTCATGGCCATTTTGGGTACTACGTGGTTATTCAGGACCCAGGACAACTGGGGAAGACATCAGGAAGGGTACCTGTATCATAGCTTCAAAATTCTTTTAAGTAATTTAAAAATCTTAAATCAAGTAATAGGTAATCATAAAATGTCTGCGTCATTTCTAAGTAAGTTAAAATATAGAAACAGTAATTATTAAACATAAGTTTAAGCTTATATACTTTGGCATCTTAATTGTATATGGAATAGAAAAGCTAAATATATTTACATCTGTTAATAAGTCAAAAGAATTGAAGAAACATATCTTTTTAAAAAAATATGAAATGGTTTTCATCTACAAATAATTGATATAAAACAGTTCAAAATTACTTCTTAGGTTTTCACTAGAAATAAGTTACTAAGAGTTATAATTATATTAAAAGTTAATATATGTAATTAAAACTATTAGATACAAACAATTCTTTACATAGAGTGTATAAAGAAAAGCAAGATATGTTTTTAGTGAACAAAGTTGTAAAGGCATGAAAATGTGTTTGTTGTTAGTTAATATAGGTAATTAAAATTACTAGATACAAGAGAAACAATTCTATACATGGAGGATATACAGAAAAGCAAGATACGTTTTTAGTGAAGAAAACTGTAAAGGCACGAAAATGTATTTTTCTTTCCAGCTAAGCAGTTGCATATATCATCACAAAAAAATGTTTTGTCTACTTTGGAAGTTATTTAAAGGTTGTTTCAAACTGAAGAAATTAAAAAAAGATGTATATAAAACTAAAAGAATATAGAAAGTTGGGAAAAGAGGATAGAAAAAATTGTAAGAGATTACAAAAGGCTTACAGAAATCTTGTGTGGACAAAAAAGCTCAGATTGAATGGATTTCTGTATGAGGTTTTATTAAAATTAGTTTTAGTATTGATAATATACTAATATAAAACTAAAATTTGGTTTTCTCTTTTGAACAAGAATTTCAATGAGTGATGATAAAATATTTTTGTTCAGCTTTTAAGTAAACTATAAAAAAAAAGAAGGTAGAAGAGAGACAGATTCCATCTCATGCTATCTTTATCAGGTCTTTTGATTGTTTGGAAAACAGAATCTCTTTTCTATCAAAGAATAAAGGTTATTTTCTTTTTAAAACCTTTTAACTACCACTTTGGATAAATGAATGACTATTATTTTACAGTGACCTGTAATCCTATTCTGATTAAGTGTTTTGTAAACCTTTGACATATTTAACAGGCTTCCCCAAATCAAATTTCAAATTCAAAATTAAGTCTTTTGACCTCAGACTAATTTTGGGATGTTACAGAAGCATCTAAGAGATAATAAACAGGCTTATTTGATACGTTAAATTACATGGGAAGCATTGTCAATAGGAAATGATGTTTAACCTTTGAATTATATTTTATGGATGTTATTAATATATTTCAAAATTGTATGAGAATCCTAAAATTCTGATATGTCTTGGAATGTTATTAGTCGTAATTATAGTTATTATGTTAAAATATTATAGGTCACAGAAAAGTCCAAAGTTTGTCAACTGTGTTTTTAATCATGACTATGTTAAGGCATTTACATGGCTAATTGCTTAATTCTGATGCCTTTTCAACCAAGCAACCTGTTCATTAATCTCCTACTACTGAATATAACACCCGATATATTCATTCATGTACAACAAGAAGTGACAGCAACTGCACAAATTCTTCCTTGTTTAGCAGTAGGTAATCTAGAGCAATTCTATTATTAAGCATAACTTTAGCAAGAAAATCTAAAGAATTCTGTTGTGCAACCATAGCCTTTGCAGTACAACTGGCTGTAGTGCCTATTAAGAGGGATATTAACACAAGAAAGATCTTTAATGTGAGAGCTGAAGAGTCAAAGATCAATAACAATGTGATATATACAACTGGTTAGCAGGAAATACAAAAGAGAGTAGTGGTTCTTGAAATGTCTATCAAGATTAAACCCTATTGATAAGTATGGGGAAAGAGGGAAGAGTCTAAAAAAGGGAGAAAATGAAAGAAAAAGAAAATTAAAAACACTATGGAAGAATGACAAATAGCAGAATAGCAGTCATTAGAAACAATAACAGAATGCCAAGAAGCAGATCTCCTTAAACAACAGAAAAGAGTTTACCACAACCATAAGGGATGAATGAAAATAGAGTAGAATAATCTGAGAGCACTGAGGAGGGGGGAAGGGCAGACTAAGCTCAACACATTTCACTACCACTATGACAGAGTCTAAAAAGCATGCCAAATGAAATAGCACAGTGTTCTGGTGGCATTTGATGTAATGACTAGTATGTCTACAAATAGAAGTAGCCCCAAAGAAAATTATCATATTAAAATATAGTATATAAGGACTCTGACATCTAGTAGAAATTAAATTGTGATTATTATACTTTTACTAAGGCAGAGAAAAATGCAATTGTGTCCAAATATATTACCAGCAAAAGCCATCGAAGCAAATGTTTCAAAGGCTGACCCGCAAAGTCTTTTGTCTACAAGAGCCTCTCATTTATCAGATTGTATGCGGTAATTTTAACGTATAACTACTTGTTTTTATGTGATGTTTTTATTATCTTAAAGCAGATATAAACCTGTGAGTCAAAGACAAGGCTAGAGTACTATAAAGCTACAAACTAATTAATTCATCTGACTTAAGCAAGATGCTAATAAAATCTGCACTCAGTGATTTAGTCCCTATTTGTTCCAGTTATATTATACTCAAACACACCAAAGGGAAACAGACAAGAATGTTGTTACGCATGCTTATCACTATTTTTTGAAAAACTAAAATAATCTCCACTAATAATGATTCAATATCAGGTCATCCCAAACATTCCAACTAATCATCTTTAGTTCTACCTGACTTTCTGGATGACCCTATAAATTACTGACTTTATATTATTCAATTTTCCTATCCACAAATTTGTTGATAAAAATTTGCTTGTCACAACTGCTATAAAAAAACAATAAGTGCCTACTGAGATAAAAAAGACCAATTTAATTACTGGTGAATTAAACTTATAGATAGCAGTGCTTGACTTATCTGGAAGTCATTATTTCCTAAGTTTCCAATATTTAGCATTTAGTCAAGAACTTAGAAGTGAAAAGATAACACAGTCTAGGAAAACAATTACCACCACGTTCATTTATTTGATAGGTGAGGAGTCTGATAGCTTTAGTGACTTTCTTGACAAATAACATGCAGCAGAAATGACGTTCTGGGACTTCCAAGGCTAGGTCATTACAAGTCTGTGGTAGGCTGAATAATGGCCCTCAAAGATATCCATATCTTTGGATATCTATACTAATCCCCCAACCTGTGAATATGTTACCTTACAAAGCAAAAGAGACTTTGCAGATGTGATTAAATTAAGAATTCTGAGAGTGAGATTATCCCAGATTATCCAGCAGTCCCTAAATGTAATCATGAGGGTCCTTATGAAAGGAAGGCAAAAAGGTCAACGAGGGAGAAGATGATGCAACAACTGAAGCAGAGATTCAAGTGATATGGCCAGCAACCAAGGAATGCCAAAAGATGGAAGACATGAAGAATATATTCTCCCCTAGAGCCTCCAGAAGGACAATGCCTTGTTGACACTTTGATTTTTGCCCAAGACTCGTTTCGGACTCAACTTCCAGAACTCTAAGAGAATAAGTTTGTGTTGTTCTAAGCCACTAAATTTTTGGTGATGTGTTAAAGCAGCAATAAAAAATTAATATAAAGTCTTACAGCCTCTACCTAGTCCTCTTGGAACATTTTCTCTGGGAATCCTGACCTGTCATCCAAGTATTAAAACCATCCTGAGATTGTCATGCTGGTAAGGCCATGTACCTCTGCTTGGGTCAACAGCTCCAATTGAGCTCAGCCTTCCAGCCATCTTCACCAAAGTGTCAGACATGTAAGTAAACCCATTTTGGACCTTCTGACCAGCCCAACCAGCTTAAGTTTATGGAATGACCTCTGTAAATAACACATGAAACAGCATCCAGCTGAGTCCTGCCTATATTCCTGATCCACAAAATCATTAGATATAATAAAGTGCTTATTTTAAGTCACACATAACTCTGGACATCAAGTTATATGTAAGTGAAGATAAAAGATTGTTAAATAGCATGTATCTGTTTTATAATGGAAAGAAAAAACACTCTATTTGATTATCTGTCTTCTACTGGCAGTAATCCCTAATAATAAGGCCACTCCAACATACACCCAGTATACTACTCTTCAGAATTAAACCTGCTAGAATATACTGCTATAATTAGGTTATTTCCATATTGGTAAAGTAACTGATTATAGCAAAGTTTCTTTTAACTTTTCTAGGCCAAGATACAGAAACTCTTGGCTTATTAGAGATTCTCACTCCTCTTGCCTCAATTCATACTTCATACCTTCATCCTTGCTCTTCCCCTCTTGTTGGGCCTGGATGGGGCTGTACCTCCCTTATTTTTCTTTTACTATTTTACATAAGGCATTAAAATTTCAGTCAAGGCACGAAAATACCTTTATTCACGTATCTTGATTTGGAGCATGAAATGTTTTCTTGCTCTTTTTTTTAATTCTTTTTGAGTAAAGCCAACATTATTCCTAATCCATTCTGGAGGCTAATAGCTTAAAATAATTTCTACTTTCTCACATAATCCTAAGCAAAGGGTTGAGAAAAATGGGCATAATCTTGTTAAAGGTCCAAGATTCCTAGCGGACAGGGACTCCATAACAAATCTTAATTTATTTTTAAGTATTCTAGATACCCAACTTAATATCAACTCTGTTTTCACTTTGTCAAAGGCCCCTTATGCTATATGGCAAGTACTCAAGGTTCTTCATCCTACTTTAAAAAAGACAATCACAAAAAGTGGAGGGGCTACAAGATTAAAGTTTAGAATTATATTGTTAATATATACAGATGCAGATAAATGGTAAAAACAAATTTTAAAAGTACACAATTACCTCTTATACAGAGAAACAAAATTTGCAAGCTAATTAAAATTTAACATTGATAGAAAAACTGTTCTGTTCACCTCAGTATATCTCTTATTCGCTATATATAAAAAGAATTTCATTTTTTAAATATCTTAAGTACACATTTAACAAAAATATTCCCTAAGAAGTTCCTTTTCTTCATATCCCTCATTGTACCTTCCCAATATACCTTAAATAAGTGTGGAAGTCAGCCTCCAAGATGGCCCCAAGGATTCCCACTTCCTGGTATTCACACTCTGTGTAGTACTCTCCCACAATATCAGGGCAAAAGAGATAGACTATCATTTCTCAGACTGGGTTATAAAAGACCGTGGTTTCCAGCTTAGGTGCCCACAAACACTCTCTTACTCTTTCTCACTCTTACTCTCTCTCACCACTTATTCTAGAGGAAACTCACTGACATGTCTTGAGAACACTCAGGCAGCCCTTTCAAGAGGACCACATGTCAAGAATTTGAGACTTCCAGCCAAGAGCCATGTAAGTAAGCCTTCTTGGAAACAGACCCTCTAGCCCCAGTCAGGACTTCAGATGCAGCAGCCCCAGCTGAAAGCTTGATTTCAACTTCATGAGAGACCCTGACTCAGAAATACTGAACTAGGCTGCTCAAGGGCTTCTGAGCCTCAGAAATTGTGAGCTAATACATACTTGTTTTAAGCCACTGTGTTTTGGGATAATTTGCTATACCAAAATGGATAACTAATATCCATGTTTCAAAAAACCCATGTTTCAAAATGTCCATCTTTCAAACCAAATTGCTGTATTTTAAAAGTTTTAAGAAATAATTAAAAAATAGAAATATTGGCCGGGCGCGGTGGCTCATGCCTGTAATCCTAGCACTCTGGAAGGCCGAGGCGGGTGGATGGCTCAAGGTCAGGAGTTCCAGACCAGCCTGAGCAAGAGCAAGACCCTGTCTCTACTAAAAAATAGAAAGAAATTATCTGGACAACTAAAAATATATATATATAAATTAGCCGGGCATGGTGGCACATGTCTGTAGTCCCAGCTACTCGGGAGGCTGAGGTAGAAGAATCGCTTGAACCCAGGAGTTTGAGGTTGCTGTGAGCTAGGCTGACGCCATGGCACTCTAGCCCGGGCAACAGAGCGAGATTCTGTCTCAAAAAAAAAAAAAATAAATAAATAAATAAAAATATTAATGACAAAACTTGGAAAGAAAATTGTTTTAAAAATGTTGGGTAATATTGAAAGGCAACTGTAATGTCAGCTTGCCAGTACTACTTGTAAAAACATGACCCAACAATGAATGTACCATCAGCAGAATACAGCCTGTTTATGGGAAAAGAGAGATCAGGTTGTGCAGGTAAGTTTAGAGCACAACATCAACTTCTTTAAAATTGGGGAGGAAATCAGTGTGTAATTTAAAAATCACAATATCCTATTTAACTATGATAAGACATTCCGCAAAGTCTGCCTTATCTGTTACAAACTGATTCCAAAGTTTTATCTCATCACAGACTATGAGAAAGATAAGGGCAGATGTACCAAATTTCAACAGCAGATTTCACTGCCACATCAAAGCCTGGATGATTTTTCTTAGGTGATGTTTCCACACCAAAGCCAAAACTTTCATTTGATCACATAAGCACCCTTTCCAAGGACACATAAGATTTCCTATAATAACAAACAGCCCTTTTAACAGAGAATTATTTTCATGAGAAAGTGTACTTACTACACACACATTTAGTACATAGTTGAGTATTTGAAAATATTATTCAAAAAGCAACAATAAAAGAAAAATATGGAAGTTTTTCATTTGTCTGGAAAAAAAATGTTGATTTCAGCAATGGAATGAGCGTATGCATTCCCAACATAGTAAAATCATTTTTACCTTAAATGATTAATGAATAAGGTAATTTCCCAAGTTTCGATTCTAGTTGATACTGAAAACAATAAGTGAACACCAACACTGCACTAAGAATTGAAGCAGCAGCAGCTGGAAGTGTCATTTGATTCAAAGGGCAATAATTTAGTCACCAACATAAGCAAAAATAGCTGATTTACACTTTGACATTCTTCAGCTTATAAACAGGAGAGATAAGCATTTGTCTATCATTGTTCCCCATATCTTTGCCTGTTCCTCCTGAACAAAGAAGACAAATTTAAATTACTAACTTCTCTCTGCCCTGAGTTACATAATTAAGTTTAATTGATGCTAATGAGCTCCACTGACTAAAGTTTTTACACCCTTCCCAGAATATTTAAAACCATGTTAAAGTAAAAAATACTATCTTCATTGGAAAATGTGGCCTTGCTGCTGCAATACTGCTAATATGTGCAAAAACAATAATGCATGAGATAAAATTTATCCAGTCATATTCAGGACATGCTTTTCAAGAACTGCCATAAGACTATATGCGTAGGGCCCTCCAATCCTGTTAACATGTTGACAGTGCAGAATTTTCAAGAAATTACTTAGAAAAGGCAAAAATGTGTGTTCAAATAGTCTTGCCAATGGAGAAAGATTTGAAAATTAATGTTCTAGTATAGGACTATCTATATTGTTTTCCAAGAAGCACATTTTTAGAATTGAATATTTTAAAACTGCATACTGAGTGCACACATGAATTACAAATATGCTAGTATTCAATTATGATTTCATATAACATCATGATTACATATTTAATAACTGAATTGATCAGGATGCTACATTTTCCTGTAAAAGCACTGTGGGTAGACAATGTCTAGAATCAATCACCCAAAACATAAATTGGTCCACAATTCCCTGAACTGAGAGAAAAATTGGTTAAAAGGCACAACTAAAACAAGTTTCTTAAGTAGTACAAGTCAGTCGTGCTTACATGAGGCAGATAATTCTTTCCTCCATTTCTTCACATAGGCCAAAGATAACATTTTCAAGTACCTCTGGTAAATCCAATGCCATTTTCCAAATCAATGTGCTCTAAATTTAGGAATGTTTATGAACATGGGATGTTTATGAACCCACCAACTTTCTGGGGCGGGGGAATAAACTTTTTTAAAACTTCCAAACGCAACAGAATGTAATACAAATTGAAGCAATGTATTTTGTTTGTATAACGGTATTTAAATGGCAGAAATATTTTAAGACAATTCATCTTAGTTGTTTGCTCCTTTCATCCTTTTGATTTTCTGAACTTTTAGTCTTTTCACCTAGACTCAAATTCTGACCTACCACATTCTGCACTTGTTTTAAAAATATCCTATTTTAACATGTTAGCCTAAAAATAGCTTTCCTTCATCGTTCCAAACTACTTTTGAGCAGAAGTCTGCTCTTGATTGTAGAGCCACAGATTCAAAAAAAAAAAAAAAAAACCCTTTCTTATTTATTCCATTCTTTCAACGTCTGGGGAAACAAAAACAGGAGCTTAATTAACTTAAAGCTATTTTCTTTTCATTTCCCAGGAAAATGTTTCCTTCGGTTGCTTAAATTAATACAACCAGATGTGTGTGCAAACAAGCAGCTGAGAGCATCCCTGACTTCCGAAGCTACACCCCTTCTTTTGGCCATCCAACACCTTCGTTTGACAACCACTGAAGAAAAGTTTCTTCCTGCCGGTCGGGTTGGTAGCACTTTCTCGGAGCAGGCACAGCATGCCACCTGAATGCGTGCACGTTCGCAAGAAAGTAGCAAGGGTTCGGGGACAGGAAGGCTGGGGACGGGCAGCACACGGCAAATGAAAAGAAAAATCTTAAGTGCTGGCTGGCATTTTAGGCTGAAGCTCCGGATTCTGAGTCTGGGGAGGAACTAGCCAAGCGCTGGCCCCGGCTGCTTGGCACGATCCGCGCCTGTCCTACCTGCCTCGGGGACACTCAAGAGACAGAAAGCACCCCCACCCGCAGCCGTCCCAGGCGCGGGGCCAGGCGGGGCGAGGGAGGCGGGAGGGTGGGGTGGCAGAGGGGGTCCAAGGCCCGGGACCCGGGAGGGCTTCCGGTGCGCTGGCGAGGAAGAGGAGGGCGCCGGGGCCCCCGGGCTCGCCCCCACCCGCCCCCCGTACCTTGGGCGATGGCAATGGACTCGAAGCGGTGCAGCTCCTTGAGCAGGCAGCTCCTTTCGGTGGAGTGCAGGCTGTAGATGAAGTCGCGTGCGCCCTGCGCCGTGTTCAGCGCCTCCATGGGCTCCTTCTTGGGGTGGGTGCCCAGCCCCCGGGGGCCGGCGGGGGCCGCGAGCGCCAGCAGCCCCCGCCCGCAGCAGCACCAGGACGGCGGGTGGGGCGCGGCGGCAGCGGCGGCCGGGCCCGGCCTCAGGCTGCGCGCGGTCCGGCTCCTCAGCAGCGGCAGCAGCCGGGACATGGCGAGCTGAGGAGCGGGGACCCCCGCGGCAGTCTGGGCGGCCGATTTCAGGCGAGACTGAGGGGAGAAGGAGCTGGGCTCAGCCCGACCCCGCCCCGAGGTCCTCCTGACCGGCAGCCGAGGCGCCGAGCACCATGCACTCCGCGGGCCCGCGCAGCCGTCGCCTCCTCTTCCGTCCCCCTTCCCTTCCAAAAGGCCCGCGACGGTTCCGGCCCCTCCGACGAGAAAAACTTTCTGAGCCGGCCAGGCTCCGAGAGCTCCTGGAGAGGGCGGGCGGGGTGGTGCGGGCGGTGCGGGCGGGCGCCTCCCGGCTGAGGAGGAGCGGTGCGGGCGGGCGGGATCCGCGAGTGTATGAGTCTGTCAGTCTGATCTTCCAGAGGGATGAGTCAGCCAAGCGCCACCCTCCTCCGGCGCCGCCCTCCTCTCCCGCCGGCTTTCTCACCCTCTTACCTCCCCAGGTCCCCACTCTGTAGGGTTCCTGAGACTTCAAAGCAGTCGCGTTCTCAGGCCACAACCGCCGCCGCCGCTACCCCTAGCGGCCACAGAAGGGGTAGGGAGGCGGGGAAAAGAGAAAGGGGCGGGACTTGAGATGGCCTGCGCAGGCGCAGTCCGTAGGGGGAGGAGCGCGCGCACACCGCGTCCCCGCCCCCACTGGAGCGTGAAGGTGGAAGGATAGGGGCTTTTTGTGCTGGTCTGTAGGGCTGTTAAATCCGCTGGTTGGGGTGGAGAGAAAGAGCTTTAGACCCCCGTCCCGCTCGGCCGCTAATGCAGCTGCCACCCGGCCCACCCCAGCGCCATGCCCAGCAGATCTGGAGCTCGCTCTGTAAGGTGCCCAGCGTGCGGCCCCGCTCGCCCGGACTGGCCCGGCGAAGAGCAGCTCTGCTGCCCTAGCCTCACGGTGTCCCGGCGCTCTGCTCCCGGATGAAGCGCCCGGGCCGCGCCCTTCGCCAGGTCAGCGCCCAGCCGCGGCCTCGGTCAGACGTCGGGCTCTGAGGCACCCGCTCTGGGTGCTCCCAAGAGAAGGCGAAGCCAGTTCTACCCCTCCCCAAGAAGGAGGGTTTGACAGCAGCTTGCATGAAAATTGTTAACGCTAGAGCAGGAGGCAGGAATGTCACAGACCTCTCTGGGTGGTTGCTTGTGATTTTGTTACTTTCGTGTTTTGTTTTGTTTCTTTTTTCCGTCTAAGCCCAAGCGGAAAAAAGTCTGTCATTCTCCGCGACTGCCACGTGTCCAGGTCCTAAGCATCTTTCAAGGCCCAGGTCAAAGGGTCTCCTAGTTCATTAAACTTCCCCTTATCTCTTTCTAAGGGAGCTCTCCGCTTTATCTGAAACTGTCTAATGACACTTAGGCACCCTGTCTTAGAGAATAAATCTACTTAGAGAATAAATCTGCTCAAGTGTAATCAAGATCTAAATCCTTATATCCAATGCTGCATCCAGCCCAGAACTTTGTGTGTAGTAAATGTGCTATATGTAAGTATGCAACTGTGAGTAAAGGGAGGAATGTAATCACTAAAATCTCCTATTTCTATAACTCTGTTTCTCAAAGTGTGTCCCTGAGCTTGTTAGACATGTGAAGTTGTGGACCTCCTGAATCAGAACCTGGGCAACAAATGCTTTAGATAGAAGGGGTGGAAACACAAAGTGAACTTTAAATATTAATAAGGTATGTATCATACTACCTTTAGATTGGTAGCTATGGCATCCCTAAATTAGACACCTACTGGTGATATCCATTGTAGCCCTATTATGGCCTCATGTAATGTCTGCCTAAGAAAAGCAGATAAACCCCCAGCTACTCAGCCAACTGACGGCCAGCTGAAGTTATAACCAGACACACTTGCCCCTCATCTTTGCAACAGAACAGATGTCTGTTGGGTCCAGGCCCTTACAATCTGCTGAACCACATTGCTTACCCTCCACTCTGTTCCTCAAACCAAACTGTCTGCAGAGAAGACTGGCACAGTGGAGAGGGATAGGACATACGAACATTACATAAAACAGGATTTAGGTACTACAATCCTTCAGCCTATCCTAAACTTGTCACCCTATCTCTTTCCCCTTGCTTCTCACTCTGTTTTATATTCGTTGGTAAACTGTTTGGGTGGCTATTGCTCCTCTTTGTGTGAACACATTATGCTAAAATTCAGTGGTTTAAATAGCCAGTTTATTTTGCTCCTGATTTCGTGGCTCAGAAATCTGGAAAGAACTTACTTGAGCAGTTCTTTCATGGAGTCTTTTAGGTAGTGGCAATCAGATGTCAATACAGCTGCTGTCATTTGAAGGTTCAGCTGGGCTGGATGTCCAAGATAGCTCACTCACGTGGTTGAAAGTTGATGCTGGCAGTTAGCTGGCTGGAAACTCAGATAGGGCTGTGAATCAAAGTACCTTCACACAGACACTCCAGCATGACGAACTTCTCATCTGGCAACTGGCTTCCCCTGAAGTGATTGTCTGAAAAGAACTCATGTCATGGCCTTTTCTAACCTATCTTGGAAGTCACACAGCATCACTTCCACTATATTTTATTGGCTGTAATAAGCAAGCCACTAAGGCCAACCCAGATTCAAGGAAGTGGTATAGAGCCCACGTCTCAATGGGAGTAATGCAAAGAATTTCAGGATGTGTTTTAAAAGTACCACATAAACAGTGTGATTCCAGCTTCTTAATTTGGTCTGTAAGCCTATCTGTTTTGTGACCTCTGGAACAACCTGTCTGGTGGTATACTTGGAGGCTACCTTTGCATCGAGATAATATTCTACATGACGTTTGCCCTCTTGGAATCTTGATGATTCCACATAAAGAAGTCTGAGATATCCTGCTAGAAATACAAAATGGAGGAGGAGGCCCCAGCCAACAGCCCAGCTGCCTGCCTCCTAACTCATATGCACGAGGCCATCTTGGACCATCCAGTCCCAATCAAGCTCCAGATGCCAACATTGCAAAGTGATTGAAAGCATTAGCTCTAGACCCAGACTGCTTGAATTTGAGTCTTACGCTATGATGTATTAGCTATGTAAACTTGGACTAAAAAAAGTCAACCTTTCTATGGTGGTTCATCTATTTCATGGGAATGAATACATGTTGCTCAGTTTGCTCATCTGTTAAATGGAGATGAGGGCCTCTGCTTTATATGGTTATAATGAAACTAAATGAATTAACACATGTAAACATTTCAAACAGCACCTAAAACATAAGTGCTCAGTAAATATTAGCCATTATTATTTAAATTCCCATGGACATCTCAAACCTCTAAGATTATGACTTTGGACCTAATTTGAAAAATACCCATCTAGCTATTATTGCATACATGAATGTATATTAACTGAATCCCCTATAGGCTTCCTTCTCTGAACACCTGAGTACCCTAAATATGAATAAATGGAGGAGATATAGAGGAAGAGGATTTGGGGTCTGTTTATGGGGCTGTGGAGAAGTATAGGATAAGGCAGGTCTAGATGGGGTAGCAAAGGGGAGGGTCTGAGGAAATATGAGCATGCTGAAGAGGTAGTGCTGGCAGGCTGGAGAGGGTTAAAAAATGGAAGACAGGGATGGAGGGCCCAGAGGCAAACTTGGCCTGGGCTCATCCCAGTCTGCTCTTCACTTTTAAGATGACAAACATCATACCTCAGTTATGTTAATCACAGTCTCCTCCTCATGAAAAATTGCTGCTGAATCATCAGTCCATGGTTAGCTGTACCATATTACTCTCCAGATTTCTTGGCATTTCTGCTGCTGGCAGGGCAGAAAGCTGTTTGTGCCTACCATTTATGATATGTTACGCACCCAGCTATTGCCTTCCACTTTAAAATTCTCGAAGTTGTTGTTTTACTTAGTGGACCCTTTAATCATTTCTTCTGCCCACATTTTTGCAGATTCCTTATTGCGCTTCTCATCCATCAAGTTCTTGCCTTAGTATTCTGACCCCTGAAAGGCCCTTACTCTATCAGGTTTGTGGCAAATAAAGTGTTGCTTCACAAGAATGCCACAAAATCTTATTAGAAAAATTAAAAAATCCTTAAACAAATGGAGGGAAATACCAATTCAAGTTTGGAAAACTCAGTAGCATAATATGTCAATTCAGCCAGGCATGGTGGCTCACACCTATAATCCCAACACTTTGGGAGGTGGGAGGATCACCTGAGACTAGGAGTTTGAAACCAGCCTGGGCAACATAGTGAGACCTCTGCCTCTACAAAATTTTAAAAATTAGCCTGGTATGGTGATGCACATCTGTAGTCCCAGCTACTTGGGAGGCTGAGGCAGGAGGATCGCCCAGTAGTTCAAGGCTACAGTGAGCTGTGATCACACCACTGTACTCCAGAGAGAGCAAGACAATGTCTCTTAAAAAAAAGAAAGAAAGAAAAAAAAAAAAAGATGTCAGTACTCCCCAAACACCCAAATATATCAGTCAGGGTTCTCCAGAGAAACACAACCAATAGGATATATAGAGATATACAGAAGGAGATTTATTATGTGGAATTGGCTCACATGATAATGGACACTGAGAAGTCCCATTGTTAGTGCAGGTAGGAAAGTGAGACATGAACAGAGAAGGTATAGGACAGGATGTGGAAACAAATGGCATACTGACTATGAAAACACACTGCAAGATAAAAGTAGCTGTGTCACAAAATGTTAGCATAAGAAAAGTGAGACATGGGCAGAAAAATTATGAAAGCAAACAATGTAAACAAATGGTATACCGAGTAAGAAAATATACTGCAACAATAACAAGATAAGGGTAATCACAACTATCACAAGAAACATAACAGAAAAAACACAGGACACATTATTTATTACAGTTTCCCCTTCCTCAGTGGGCTTTGGATACAACACATACAGGCCTAACTATATAAGGTGGAAAACTCTCTGGCCTGACAGCAGGAAGGAGACAACATCTCCCATTGGTCAAGAAAAAAAAAGAAGATAGAACGGCATGAAGGAGGAGAAGCCAAACGAGAGAAAAAAGGATGGGACAGAGAGCCCAGTGCCACTGTCCACTGGGACTTGTGCCCACTCTTACCCCCACTTCTGGAGTGTACCTTCACTTGCTAATCTTTCTTGGCAATCTGCCTCCATATCTGGAGGTAGACTTACTTAATAAACTTTGCTGCTTACTGCTTCAAGATGATCTCTTGCTTCCATTCTTTGATTGAAAGAAGACAAAGACCAAGGAGTTCAACAACTGGTAACACTATGATCTGCTATCTGCAATCTGAAGGCCCAGGAAAGCTGTTGGTGTGTGTGTAATTCAGTCCAAGCCTGGAGGCCTGAGAACCAGGGGACTGAAAGGGTAATCTCCCAGTTCAAGTCCAAAGGCCTGAAAACCAGGAGCACAATGTCCAAGAGTAGGAGAGGATAGATGTCCCAGCTGAAGCAGAGAGAGCAAATTCATCCTTCCTTTCCTTTTTGTTCTAGTCTGGCCTTCCACAGATTGGATGATGCCCACCTGCATTGGTGAGGGTGATCCTTTTTACTCAGTCTACTGATTCAGATGCTAATCACTTCCAGAAATACCCTCACAGGCACACCTAGAAATAATATGTTACCAGCTATCTGGGGATAACTTAGCCCAGTCAAGTTGACACATAAAATTAACCATTACACCAAACTAATCTACAAATTCAGTGCAATTGCAATCAAAATACAAGCTGGGTTTGTGTGTCTATATGTGTGTGTTCAGAAATTGTAAGAGTGATAATAAAATGCATATTGAAATGCAAATGAGTATAGCATACCAGAAAGAGCATGGATCTCCTGAGCTCAAATCCTAACTCCAATATCTATCAGCTATGTCAATTTGGACAAGTTGTTCATCACGCTAAGCCTTGGTTTTTTTGGTTTTTGTTTTGATTTTATTTTTCTTAAAATCTACACCACAGAATCATGAGGTGAAATGAGACAATGTATGCAAAAAACATGACACAGTACCTAACATGAAGTTGATGCTCAACAAATGATAGGTAGTATTAATAGGCATCAAGATTTAAAAATTAGTATCAGTGAAATTAGTGTTAGTGCTAAACAGTATACCTAGAAGTATCAGAGACTTATGTAACTTTAAAACTACAAGAGAGAGAATCCAACTTGGGTTTCTCTTTTCTCAACTTTCCTTTACTCTCCAACACTCTAGAGTCTAGCCATCCAGTTTCCAGAGCAACAAATCTGGATATTTAAATATGGGAGCCATCAGCATCCAGGTATCATTTAAAACTATAAACTGGTCAAGTTCCCATTGGGATAGGATAGATATGATGAGAGGTTGTAAGAGGCAGAGGAAGCAACAAGGTAGGAGAAAAACCAGGGAATGGTGTTGGTATTAGAAGGATGTTGACTGTTCCTGTTTGTGTTGGAAGGAAAGTAAGGTGTTGATTCAAATTTTCTAAACCCCTTTTGAAAGAGACTTATCAAATTATCTCCTAAAACATATCTGAATTCAACATATTGATACCTAGTCTGTACCATCAAGCTAGGTACTGGGAACATAAAAATAAAAAGACACTTTAAGACCAAATTTTCTATATAAAGCCTAATATTTTTCAGTGCCATGAATTACTGCTGTTCAACAGTATACAATCCTGAGGGTCCAGGAGGATTGCTCTTCCCTATCACCTTAAAGTTAGAGGTGACTTTAAGCACACAGATAGAGACCTAGCATATTTTATTAAATACTTGTGGATGTCTGTGGTCAACCGTAGTTGAGCTGCATATAGCTCTCTCCTACCATGCTGAGATCCATAATATGTGTTGAAATGGAAGTTCCATGAAATTACAGAGACTTGGAATAGTGGGCCAATAAAGAACACCAGCTGCCCTGGAGGGTTGTCCTAACCACCAGTAGATTTTTCATGACAAAGAACTAAACTTTTTTGTGTCATCAGTGTGATTTGGGGATTTCTTGTTACTGCAGCAAAACCTCACATATCATGACGGATGTAGTTCTTCTGTAGCTCTGTTTGTTGCTATTATAAAAATGAATGTTTTCTTTCACTCTTGCTATTTCCTTTATCTAAAAGGAGGGCCCGTTTTGGCTCTAGGATATTTGTTTGCCCTGATTAGGGTACAAGGAGACAGGGTTCTCTTTTCCTCTGTCTGGTTTTATGTGAGTCTAGAGCCATAGACATAGATTTGGAAGTCAACATCACTAAGGAAGTAGTTAAATCCAAACAAGTGGATGGCATTGTCTATGGAAAGTGTGTTAATGAAAGCATAGAAGGACTTAAGACAGAGATCTGGGAAACAACAACATTTAAGAGATAAACAATGGAAGAAGAAAGAACCGAGGAAACAGAGATGACATGTCAAGAGAAAAAAAAATACTGTAGCCACAGAAGCCAAAGGATGATAAGGTTTCTAGAATAAGTGGTCTACAATTTCAAAAGCAGCAGCAAAATCAAGTAAATTAAGGATGGGAAATGCCCATTAGAAATGGGTTGAACACATATAATTATGACCACCTTGTAATAAAATCACACTAAAAGGGATATAAATGGGTTTTAAAAAGACATAGCCTCTCAAGCACAGAGTTAATGTGAGAACAGACCACAGCAACACATTAGTGTAAAATGGAAAGCAGATATAGGAGTGGTAATTAACTTGGTGGACCAGAGAATGGTAAAAACTAAGCTGGAATGGGACGACTTATTAATAAAAGAAAATTAATTCCAGGAAAGCTTCAAAAGAGTGCAGGAATTGGAGGTACTAGGTACCTCTGAAGGTAGAGATATAATTGAACTAACAACAAAAGAACTAGTTAAAAATACTTAAATAGTTATAAACCCAGATCCCCTCCTTCACCCATGCAGCTGAGAGATTGCCCTTTCCTCATCCCGGCAGAAGTCTAGAAGTTTACCAGGAGACAGACACTGGGCTTGGGGCACCAGGAACATCAGAGGGCAAAAGGAAGTACATCAAAAAAAGGAAATGAGTGAAGGCCACATACTGACTCATGGACCCCCTTGTCACTCTTCTGCTCTGCCTGAAGGGCACTGGTAGCCAGGCCATTAGAGGATTCCTTTCTGAGCACACAATAAAGAGTTCAGCCAGACCACCTTACAATGGAGCCAGCCAACTAATCAGCCCTGCTAACCAGAGTTTATGTTAGCTTTCTCTTGAATACAAAATATGAGCCTAGAGCCTAAAATTACTAGACAATTGAAGAAAGCCTCCAAGATAGAAAGACAGAACCCAAATAGTCAGTACTGTTTTGAAAAAAGAAACCCTGAGGACACACGGAGAAAAATAAAACTTTTGAAAATATGTAACAGTTTAGTGTGAAGAATCTTAGAAGTAGAAAAATAAATGTGTAACATGAACATCTTTGCAAAATAAGAAAAAACTGAATCAATGAAAAAACAGGTGTCTGTAAAAGTAGGAACATCCAGAAAATAAAAAAAGATTTCTTGAAAATTGCAAATATGACAGTCAAAATGGAAACTGTAGCAAAAGGATTAAAAGATAAAATTGAGGAAATTCCCTTTAAAAGTAGATGGTAGATAATATAAGAAATAGAAAATACGTGCCAAAATCGGAGAATCAGGTCAGGAAGTACAAGACAGTTGAAAAAGATAAAATAGTTTTGAAAATGTAAGGGAGAAAATTGTCGAAGAAATGTTTGAAGGAAAGTTTCCAAAAGTGAAGGTCATTTGTTCCCAGATTGAAAAGGGCTCAGAAAACTGAATGCAAAAAGGACCCACTCTAAAGCATGACACGAGGACATTTCATATCACTAGGGACAAAGAAAAAATTCTATGTTTCCAGGAACAAAGTCAATGGTGGGGGGCAAATGAGTGTCAAGGGAAGCTCAAATAAAAAGGATTCCCTTTCAGAATGGTTTCATACATCTCAACAGCAATGCTGGAAGCCAGAAGACAATGGAGCAAAACTTCAAAATTCTGAGGAAAATTACTTCCAATCTAGAACTCTAACTCCAGCATTCTAGTGTGAAGGCAGATTACAATGTTTTCAGATGTCAGAGTCTCAAAATTTTTAAGTCCTATGCTTCATTTCAGGATGAAAATGGAAGATGCGCTCCATCAAATTGGAGGAATAAACCAAGAAATCCAGGAAATGGGATCCAACACAGGAGTGAGGCAAGAGGAATGGATGGCAAAGGAAAATTACAGGGCAACAGGTGTAGAGAGAGCAACCAGTCTATCTGGGAGCAAGGCAATTGAAGGTTTGGGGAGATGTACCTCTAACAAAGAGATGGACATAAAAGATTCATCTGATGTGTTTGAAAATATAGAATGGAAAGTTACATTCTGGGGGAAAGTCTGGGGATAGATTAGTGATAGGTACTTAGAAAACTAAGCAAACAAAAACTGAGGCAATTTTGAACTCCAGTAAATAAAAATTCCATTAGAGAGGAAACAGAACACATTAAAATGTCACAGGTAAGAAGTATTTATAGGACCACAATATCACAAAATATTGATTCAACCAAAAATGATGATATATCTAAACTAGGCAGATAGGGGAAGGAAAGTGTCTTAGTCTTCTCAGGTTTCTATGATAAAATACCTAGATTTGGTGGCTTATACAATTGAAATTTATTTCTCAGAGTTCTGGAGGCTGAAGATGCCCAAGGTCAAGGTGCTTGTCAAGGTAGGTTTCACTCTGAGGCCTCTTCTCTCAGCTTATAGGTGGGCTCCATCTCTCTGCGCTCACATGAACTCATTTTTATGCATGTGCATGGGGGTTGGGGGAAGCAAGCTCTCTGTTATCTCTTCTAATAAGGGCCCTAATGCCATCGGACCAGGGCCCCACCTTCATGACCTCATTTAACCCTAATTACCTCCCCAAATCCCCATTTCCAAATACCATCACATTGGGAGTTAGGGCATCAACATACGAATTTGGCAGGTGCACATTCAGTCCATAACAGGAAGAGTGTGCGCGCACGTGTGTGTGTGTGTGTGTGTGTGTGTGTGTGTGTTGTGGGGCAGGGAAGTAAGAGTAAGAAAACTAAATTCTTATCTCCCATAGGAAGCGGACCAGTCAGGGTCACAACATGACACAGATGGTAGTATACTCTAAATAGGATAATTTGAAGAGGGTTTATTTCCAGAAGGACTAAATGACAACGGTGTGGGTGTATGGGAAGCCACAAGAGATAGTTAGTAACCCAGAGCTTAGTATTATGCTGCTACCAACCCTAGGCTCAAAGGGGTAAGTAGAGTGCGTGGTGACCACAGTCTATTAATAGAATAAGAGTCAAGTAGACTATGGCTCCTTGAGAGAAGCAGTGGCCTTCAGCTGAACACACAGCCAGCTAGAGTAGACCATCAAACAGCGAGCTAGAGTAATAAATACCCTGATCTCTCTCTCTCTCTCTCTCTCTCTCTCTCTCTCTCTCTCTGCCTTCCACCGCCCCCTCAGTCTCCTCTCCAGAAGAGCTCCATTCATCAACCCATTGATGTGGTCTAGTCAAGTGAGTCTCCTTCAACAGAGAGCAAGGAGAAGGGTAGAGAGTAGACACAAAAGACAAATGGAAGCTATCCAATACCCAGCACGATAAGAAAATTAAAAAATGAATAAATAGTCATAATATTGTTATTTATCAAGAAGGAAGTTGTAAAAAGAGTTGAAAATAGTTGGTCTTGGGAAGCAAAAATTGGAAACAGAAAGGCATGGTGTTGACAACTACTACTTTTTTAGTACTATAAACCTTGTAGAACTGTTTGACTTTTATAATTAAATACAACTTGGATAAAAAATAATTTTAAGTGTTCTTTGACTTTGCAACGGGAAAAATCATTGATGACTTTTTGCCATGCAATTTCAATTAAGAGATAGAAGCTGAGGTCAGATTATAGTGGGTTAAAAGAGAAGCTGAGATGAATAGGAAATGAATTCTAAAAGCTAAATTTCATTAATCCAATGTTTAATTAATGTCTTTAATAGCTGGCATATTAATTTGTCTAGGTCAAAGGTATGCTGCATGTGATTTATGTTTTAATGAGCTCTGCATATATGCTACTACTTTGGGCCCACA
>CAUYSK010096903.1:0-22309 GCA_963575035.1 Avahi laniger | reverse complement strand
CAGAAAGGACAGCCTTCTCTTTCCATGGCCCTCCCTTTCTACCCTGGGTAGGTCCCAGAGCAGGGGAAGAGGGTGGAGTTTTGGGGGTTCTTTTAGGTTTTGTTTTCCTTTACTTTTTCTTTCTTTCTTTTTTTTTTTTTTGAGACAGAATCTCACTCTGTCACCCCAGCTAGAGTGCAGTGGCATCATCATAGCTCACTGCAACCTCCAACTCCTGGGCTCAAGCGATCCTCCTACCTGAGCCTCCCGAGTAGCTGGGACTACAGGCGTGTGCCACCATGCCTGGCTAATTTTTTTTTTCTATTTTTAGTAGCCCAACTAATTTTTTCTATTTTTAGTAGAAACGGGATCTCCCTCTTGCTCAGGCTCCTTTCTAACTCCTGAGCTCAAGTGTTCCTTCTGTCTCAGACTCCCAGAGTGCTAGGATTACAGGCATGAGTCACTGTACCTGGCAGAGGGCAGAGTTTTGAGCCTTTCAAATTTGGGGGACCTCTGAGTTGCCACCAAGAAAGCCATCCATTCCCACTGTGTGGGTTTTGCTGGGTTTTAACTCAAAGGCAATCTCTAGAGGAGGTGCTTGTGTGGGATAAAGGGCCACCAAGGGCAGGGCGATGGGAAGCCCTTTCTGGCTGTGTGGCCCGGGGCAAATCACAGTGGCCTTCTGAGAACTCTGGCAGCATCATAGGACCATCAGCCACAGGACTGTAGGGTGCTTATCTCTGTCTCCCCAATGAAGAAACTGAGGCCCAAGGTCAGATATTTGGTAAATGATGGAGCTTGGACTAAACCCAGGTGCGTCTACCTCCTGATGCAGACCTTCCTCTGCTGCCCCACAATGCTCCTCTCGGCTTCTGCAGGATTCGGCTTCCTCCTCGGCACAATGGGAGGCTGAACTCAATGATGGCTAAAGGGCCTGTGGATATTCATTCATTAGGTCTAGACCATAACTTCAAAACAAATAGGGCCCACGCTATTAATGGCCATTATGCCAAGGGCCAGTATATTTGGGAAGTGATGGGGTGAACACAGAGAAGTAGGTTCCTTGCTGTGGAACTTTTCATAGGCTTTACTATAAGAGGGGACACTCTGAGTCTCCCAGAGGGAGATATAGGCTGCCATGTTCCCAGGTGTACTTGACCACAGAACATCTTGTAAGACGAGAGCTCTGCGGAACACACTCTGAGAAACACTAGCCTAGAATGGACCAGCTCCCCAAAGGCTGGTAACTGGGAGCTCAGTCCGCCTCCCCTCTGCCCATCCCCTACGTGGGAGTGTCTCCAGAGCTCAGGCCTCAGTTGCTTCTTTCCTCCCTTTTGCAGCCTCTCCCTTGGCAGCCTCCTTCCCAGGCCTGGACTTTTAATGATCATCCATGTGCTCATGATGCCCCAACCTCCACCTCTGGATGGGGACCCATCTCCAAGCACTAGGTCCATATGCAGTCTCCTGCACGTTCCCCCATACATCCCACAGGCACCGTAAGCTCAGCACATCCGAAACTGAACTCATCATCTTTCCCCCAAACCCGCTCCCGCACCAGTATCATTTATCTCTTGACAAATAGCACCATCATCCACACAGTCACCAAGCAAGAAACTTGGGAGCCATTTGGGACTCCTCCCTCAACTCCCACAACTTGGGCCCACTGATTTTTTCCTCTTTAACATCTCCCAATCTCCCCCTTCCCATCTGCCTTAGCTCAGACCTGTCTTTGTCTCACTTGGACCCTTGTAAAACTCAGCATCACCTGCTCCCACGTCCCCCTCCAGTGTTTTCTCTGTGTTGTTTGCCAGTAACTTTCTAAACCACACTTAGGACGCCATCACTACCTTGCACAAAACCTGTCCATGGCACCTCACCACCTATAGGATTAAAAATGTCTAAGTTCCTTAACATGATCTCCAAGAGCCTTCACGACCCTTCATCGCCCATGGCAATCTCCGGCCTCAGATCCTAAGATCCACTTCTCAAATTATCCTCCACCACTCTGAACATGGGGCTTGCTGAACTCGCTCACAGTTATTACCCTTCCTGGAGCCTGGGGGAGTGGCAAGAAATGGGGCACTTGTCTATAGTCCCTGTCCTCCCCTCATCAGAAAAGCCCTTATCCCACGAACACAATGATGATTCAGGACCACGGAGAGCGCCACACGTGCAACCCCCTCCCCTGACCCTTTAGACACACACTGCCTATGCCGCCATCTCACACACTCTTCCCTTCTGTGCTTCAGGAAACCAGCATAGACATGACTTCCTCCAGGAAACTTTCCCTGACCCACCTGAACAATCGGTCATTTCCTCCTCTGGGCTGTCGAGCAACCTGTGTATCCCTCCATCACACCAAACCCATTATGCTGATTATGTTTGTACAAGAAGCCATCCCACACACACCAACAGACCATGATCCTAGAGGGCCCATACCCTGTGTGATTCATCTCCACGATCCAGTACACAGGAGGTGCCCAGAGAATGTTTGTTGATTGAATGAGTAAATGGCATTTAGCAGGTGCTCAGGAAATGTGTGTTGGTTTGCATCATGTGTCTGTTGCTCTGAGTGACTCAGAAAGCAGCCAGATTCCTCTCCTGGTACCTCTCGAAAAGGCATTTCCTTCCTGATTGACTACACCCTCCATTAGCTTCCACCTGCCATTTGCCTCCACTCTTTGATTGCCTTCCCCGCAGGTCACCACCCACGGATGGGGAGAAAGCGCCTCCTCTCTGCTGCTGCTACTGCCAAGCTGAGGACTTGCTGGAACCCCTGCCACCCCTCAGCCTGGGCTGCCTCATGAGCTTTGCTCAGAACACTTCATCTCCGCCTCTGTCTCTCTCTCCTGTTCGAAACAGATGGCTCCGAGTCCCCACTAACACAGCAGTTCCTGTGCTGTCATTGGAACATTTTTAACACCTTCTAAATTACAGAAGCTTCAGTGTCCTTTGATCGTGGGCTCAAACTATCAGAAATGAAGAATCCATGGAGGAACATTGAGTCCAGCCTCTTCCCTGTCCCATGGAGAGGCTGCATCTTAGAGAAGGCCAGTGGCCTTCCCAAAATCATTGTACTGAACATTGTTTTTGTTTTTTGTCATTTTTTTTTCTTTCATTACTGTTTTGTTTTGATGCTCAGAATTCATTCCCTTTCCTAAAAGCATCCTGTTCTCCTAGTCTTAATGGGGCTGTAAATCAAGGCACGGGTGTAGAGTCTAAGCTAGCCCACCTGGACTCTCTTGCCCAGGGCTTTAAATCTTGGGCAAAAGAACAGGGAGAAAATGTCTCAAGCTCTGGCAAAGACTCCACCATAGGATGGCCCAGAAACCCTGGCTGAATCTCCAAACTTCTCATCAATTCTGTGAGCTCCAGATATGCTTTCAATAAATCCCTTTCCTGCTTAAGGTAGTCAGCCTGTTTCTGTTGCATGCAACCCCACAACCCAGACTGGTATACTCACAGGAAGGAGCACGTGCAGGCACACCCCTCCCTGTGTTGAGACAAAGCACGGCTCCGGCAACCTCTGCCTGCCTCCTGCCAGTTCTGTCTTTAGAGGCTACATTAGATCAAACAACCTCACAAGCCCTCCCAGGCATGGAGGAAAGTCAGACACTCCAGGGAATGAAACAGACAGACCAATGTCTGGTGTTTCCAGGAACAAGCCAGGGCGGAGGTGTCGGAATCTAGATACGTATGCTCGATCCTTCAAGCTTTAGGTCAGAGTGGAAAAAGAGATTGTCAATACCCTGTAAACACACCTCCACGTGTTCACACACTAACATAGAGATGAGCACGTGCAAGTACACACTCACACACACACACCTGCATGCCAGGATGATACTTGGGAGCCGCAATGCAGCCTGTGTCTGGGAAGACTAATTAACACATAAAGAGAGCAGGGTCAGGTTTGAGAACTTGTCCTGCTGAGCAGCTTTTTCTCTGCTGTTGACATTCCCAACAAACAAGCCCCGAGTTAGTGACTGGGATTACCCAACGAGGGCCCTTTAGGCTGGGAAGACGTGTTCTATTTACTGGACTCCTCCACTCTAGCCTGAGTGCTGGGCTCTCCTGGGCTGTCACGGATCTACACCTGTGACCTCAGCCCACCGCCACTGGCCGCCAAGAGGCAGGAGGTGGGAGCTGAGTAAAGCTGGCGTCTGGGCTGGCTGCGGAGGACGTACTGATCTCTGCCACTCCCAAAGCCCACCAGTCCCAGAGCCACACCCTGCCCCAAACCACTCTGGACAGCAGCATCCTGTAAACTCCTGGCTGGGCATGTTGTGTGGCTTAGTCCTGGGGAGCACCCCCTTGCCCTGCTGGGCACCCCAAACCCCACAATGCACTTGAGTCAGAAGAAGCTACCCCGGATTATAGGATTAGAGCCCCAGCTCCTCGGCTGGCATCTGAAGCCCTTCTGATTCTGGCCAGTCTCTCTGGCCTCCTCTCCCCACTGAACAATGCACACAGCCTCCCTCTGGCCACACCACACCCCTCCATGATTCATTACATATCTCCTGCCCCAACCCCTACACCTAGAACTCCCTTCCCCCACACCTAGCTACCAGCCCCAAAGCCGCCTCCTGGAAGGTTTCTGAGGGACAGAATCCCTTCTTCTGCCCGCAGGTGGGCCTTACTTGGCCTGCGCTGCCGTGGCTGTGAGATCCAAGGACAGGGTTGGAGTGGGAGTCACTGCCCGACATCCTGATGGGCACCTGCTGATACTGATACATATTCGTGGGATTGGCATGAACGAGGTGTCTGATCTTCCTCTGCAGCCACTAGATTCCGGTTGGGGGGGGCGGTGGGGGTGGCTGGTGTTCTGAGTCTTGGGCAGCCCTCACCCATTTTCTGGGAGCTGAGCCTCGCAGAGCTCCCCCCTAGGGCTGCTGGGAGGAAGGTTCAGACCCTGGAGCTGGGCATCTGAGGGTCTAGACCCAGCCTGCGAGAACCCATGGGCCTGGCTAGAAAGCTGCATTCAGCACACCTCTCGAATGTAGCCAGGAGTCTGCATCTCTGAGAGGGACAGGGAGTGACCAGGTCACACAGCCAGCAAATGTCAAGAGGGATCACGGCGTCCTGACTCCAGCCCAGACTGGCTGCCTCCTTCTCAGGAAAAGCAAAATACCCTCACAGATCCTCCTCCTTGTAACCCCAAGGGCAGCCTGTTTCATGAGCTCCAAGCATCAAGTCATGGGTCAAGGGGCTGGTCAGCCTCTGATGCCAACTCCTGAGGGAGGGCTGACATTGAGGCAGGTGTGGGCTGACACTGGTGTCTAGCTCCAAGGGCCTGTCACAGCCAATAGGGGGCCGGGAGGAGGGGGACACCACAGAAGGCAGAGACAGAGCACCGAGGGTTGGGGGGCTGTGCAGGCGTCCGGGTTGCTGCTCTGCCCACAGCTGCTGGGAGACAGGCACAGCCTGGCACAGCGAAGGTGGCAATCAGCAAGTGATCGCCTGGCTGGGCACCAGGGGAGGGGAGGGGAGCTCAGAATCGTGGGCAGAAAGAACATGCCTCCCCACCGCTGCCCGCCTGGAAGCTGTTGATCTCCCGCAGGGCCCACTGAGCCCAGCTGCTCTGAACCCAGTGGCAAGCGTGGGTCCCACAGAGCCAGCCCTCCCTACAGACTGTGCTGGGGTCAGAGTGGGGCCGGGGGCAGGCCAGGGGTGCAGGACAGGGCAGGCCAGGAGCCCGCACGCACAGCCACGAAAGCCCCTCGGCATGGTTCTGCGGCCACCGCGCCTGTGTCTGTGTGGGCTTGGGCACGCCTCCGTGCGCTCCCCTGGAACTTGGAGCCACATCCCCACACCAGCACTCGAGTGCAAACCCATCTCGGAGACCACCAATTCTGCCCCCACCTTTTGTTCGGAGGGTGAATTCATGCAGAGGGTGTCCTGTGCCCTCATGACCTTGCAGACAGAGAAACTGGGTCAGAGTGGGAGGTCCGGGGGGGGGAGGGTCTTTGTAGGGACCTAGAGACTCGTGCTGGGCCACCCCCTCATTTTCCCCACCGTAGGGGCAGCCCTGCATCCTCAGCTTGGACTGCCCAGCTCATCTCCTCCTCCTCCTCCTCCTCCTCCCAGCAGAGGCACAGAGATGCTATAAATAACAGGGTTGTCTGAGGCCTGAAATCCTTGGGCTTTGTACTGGCCCGGCTTTATTTAGGGCCCAGGGGCAGCCAGGCTGAGGACCCCAGGCCGCCGAGGCCCTGTGCTGGGTGCAGGCACAGGCCCAGCCCTCCCGTGGAGGGTGCTGACAGCTCAATTCCCAGCCAGCCACCAGGGCCTGCCAGCTCTCTAGCTGGGAATGAAGAAGCGGCAGGTGCAGCTCCGCCAGGTCCCTGCACCACAGCCAAAGAGGGGTAGAGACGCTGCCACTGTGGGGGCCAACAGGAGGGGTGCAGGTAGGACCGGCGTGGGGCAGAGGCTTCAGGGGTCCTCTGCAGACGTACTGGTGCCAGAAAGCAGGCCTTGGCTCTCCGGGTCCTCGCTGTCCGGGGTCCCTGCAGGAGGAAAGAAGCTCGGCCAGCCCCAAAGGGGTCAGAAGATGCTTTGGGACCAGGCCCGGGCACAGTCTGCCAAGAAATCCTCTGGGTTCCGTTTGCAAAACAAATTCCAGATCCAACCTCTTCCCAACACCTTCAATGTCACCACCGTGGTCTTAGTACCACTCTTCCCTGCCCCTACCTGTCCCTCTCTCCCCTCCTTCCTGCTTTACGTCTGTCCATGGTGCTCATCACCTCAAACATGCTGTATCTTTCACTTTTTCTGTCTCTGTTTTGTCTCCGCTCACTAGAGTGTCAGTTTCCATAAGGGCTTGGATGTGGCCTAGCGCAAGGGGTGGGCGTACCTGTGCCAGGATGCCAGGCCTGGACCTGGTCTCTGTCCAGGAACAGTGCCGTCAGCAGGAAGCAGCTGCCGCCCAGGGCGATGGCGAAGACGCAGCTCAGGAAGCTCTGCTGCAGGCTGAGAAAGCGCTGCAGGTAGGAGTCGGGGCGCCCAGCCCGCAGGGCGCTGGAGATCTGCGGGGCAGGTGGGGGTCTGCCAGGCCCGCCAGGCCAGCCCCCAGGCCTTAGCGAGTGCAGCGCCTCCCCCAGGCCCCCCCACCCCACACGATCAGACACGCCTTACGAGTCCTATGAGATAGGGGCTGCTGGCGTCTCCCAGTAGGTGACCCACTGTGATCTGAAGCGCCTCTGCTGTCCCCCGGCACCTGGGCACCACCACGGACTGCAAAACACAGGAGCACCAGGGGAGCACCCCAAGCGAGGGATACCCGCCCCCTGCTCCCCGCCCACCGAGGGCCTGCGTGGAGGTGTGACAAGCTGGCCCAGTAAGTGGGATGGGAGGGAGTCAACAATCCCCAAGGCCTGAAGCCCCTCCCAGAACATCAGGCCCATCCGAGGCTCATGAAGCTCCCCAGGGCTCCAAGATTGGGGTGCCAAGGCCCCTGGTCTCGAGAGCTTGCCGTTGAACTGGGAAGGGACGGGGCATAGCTGTGACGACAGCGACTGGCCAGCTCAGGGGCGCAGGGGGCAGCAACGCAGGCAGGCGGGGTGAGGAGGGGTGCACAGCGGTGTCTGCATGTGCGGGCTCTTGGGCAGGGGCGGCACAGAGGGCTCAGTCCTTCTCTCGGGAACACCGGGCCCCACTGGGCAGAGACCAAAGGCAGCCTGGCTGGAGAGGCCTCCAAGACTCCGGGGAAGAGGCCGAGGAGGTTAATAACATGAATTCGTTGGAGTCAGACTGTCTGGGATCCAAAGCAGATCCCCCCACCACCAGCTGTGCGACTCTGGGCAAGTTGCTTCACCTTTCCTGCCTCAGTCTCCTCATCCCCAAATGGGGATACTAACATCCCTCCCTCGAGGGCTGTGTTCATTGTCATCATTCATCTGGTACCTGCAGGCTTCCTGTGGACACCAGACTGAAATCACATCAACTGAAGCACTTGAACTCGCTGTGCCTCCTGCCGGACGTGCTTTCCCCTCTCTGGTCCAGCGGGAGCAACCCTATTTGCCATTTAGGACTTACCTTTGGGCCACCTCCTCTGTGAAGCCTCCTCAGAGTTCAAGTACCTGCCCTGAGCTCCCACGGCCTCCAGGTACACGCTAAGTAAATGCATGTCCCCCGGACTGGGAGGGGTCCTTTCTTTGCCTACCTCCCCTTATTCCCTATACTGTGTGGGCAGCAAAGACCCTGTCTAACCTCTCTTGGGGTCCCTGGGGCATAGCAAGACACAAAGCACAGAGGGGACACCAAATAAGTCGAGTAGAGCCATCTGGGAGGCTGGTCCCAGGAGAAACCCTGCCAGAAGCCAGGGCCAAAGCAGGGAAGGGGAGGGAGGCAGGAGGGAGGGTTTGAGTGGAGACCATGTGGCCACACCGTCCCAACAGGGCAGCCGCAAGGGAGCCTCCCACCCTGGAGCCTCATCCCCAACACCTAGGCGCCTGCAATCTGAGCTAACAACCATCAATAATGATAATAATTGCCAACGTTTATTGAACACTTCCTGTATGAATTTTATATATCAGCTTGAACAACCCATGAGGGAAATATTGTCGCCTGCATTTCACAGATGAGAAAAACCTCCACAGGGCGGGTGGGGAGTGTGGTGGTAAGGGACTTGCCCAGGGTGGTCACCGGGCCAGGAAATAGCAGGGCGGAGATCGGGTCCCAGGCCTTCTCCCTCCAGGGCATGGCCTTTTGACCCCTCTGCTATTACGGGCAAGGAGGAGCTGGTGTTTCTAGAGATATTTATGTTTTTGTAATAGGACATTTAGAAAATGGAGAACAAGATAAAGAGGACAATTCATTGCCAGCTCTGCAAACGGGTGGAAGGGTAATCAGCAGCTGGCAGAGAGGCTGGGACTGCGCAAGCAAAGGTGCAGAGGCAGGAGCCAGGGATGTGACCTCTGGATTCCAGAACACCAGGCGCAGGGGGTCTGGAGAGAGGACGTCTTGTGCCTGGCAGTGCAGAGTGGCAGGAGTCACTGTGGGTGACCAGCTGGTCCTGAGGTCACTGGTGCTGAGCCGCCCTGTCCAGGCGTTGAGGGAAGCTGGGCCTCTTGCCCACCCCTGGGACCTGCCAACAGCCCTGAGGAGGAGCTGACCACAGCTTTGCACCTTCCAAAGACTTCCTTCTCACCCCATAATTATGTGATTACTCACGGGTGGCTCTGGGGAGACAGGTAGGGCTTCCTGCAGGGAGGGCCCTGAATGTCCAAAAAGATGCACACAGAAGCTGAGGCTGCTTGGACCCCCAGAATAAGGTCCAGGCTGGCTAGCCCCCTCCTCCCCTCTTAGGAACCCCAACCTTCTGGGCCCAGACCAGCTGCTCTGCCAGTGGCAGGAGAGGTGGGTCTCCCCCAGCCTGTCCTGGGTCCCCACTGTCCGCATACAGCCAGGGGGCCCAGCAGCAGCTGGAGAGCCCAGGGGGTAATTTTAGAAATAAGAGGCTTTTGGGTTCCCAAAAATCCAGGCTTACTCTATTCTGAGACAAAAACACCTCTGTTTTTGGCTCTCCCTTCCTAGAAGAGCTGTTCCCTTTACAGCCCCGGGCAAAACCAGCGCCAGCCAGGGGCTTGCAGAAAGTTGGAGCAGCAGCCACCAGGTGCAGACTCCCGGGCAGCCTGCCTCCTGCGCTCCCCACTCGGCCCTTGCACCCAGACCCCCAGCAGGGCGAGACAGATAAGCGAGCAGGTGGCTACCTGGGGGGCAGAGGCTGAGCAGAGGGAGAACAGGGAGGGGACCAGCCTCCAGGGGAGTTTGGGGAAATCTGCTGAGGAGGTGGGTGAGGGCCTGCTGGCTGGATTCCAGAACCCCAGAGGACAGGCCTGAGAAAGAGAGTGTGGACTCCCCTCGGCTCCGCCCCCATGCTGGGGGGTGGAGTGAGGGGGCTATGGGCCACCCTGGGTGGGGCCCAGACAGGCAGCAGGGCTGGCAGGGAGCTGCAGACCCCAGGAACAGGTTTGGGGAGTGGGGGAGCTCAGGCTTACAGGGAGCTGGACCCTCCCAGGCCCAGCTGTCCCAGGGGGAGGCTGCCAGAGGTGAGGCTTGGCTGTGTGACTGAGCCAGATCATCGTCATCAACGGAGGGGGCTGCCCGGGCTGCAGGGAGTGAGCTCCCATCGGAGGGGTATGTGAACAAGGGGAGAGTCAGAATTCTTCAAAGGATTCACGGACTGGGGAGCTGGCTGTGCTAGACCAGCGCGTGCTCTAAGGAACACGGAACGGAATCACTTGGGAAGTTCATTAGAAGCGCAGATCCCTGGACCCCAGCACAGACCCACTGAACCGGACTCTGGGACAGAGGGCCTGGAATCTGATTTGTAACACGCTCCCCCAGACCTGATTCTTATGCACAGTGAAGTTTGAGAGCCACTGGACCAGAGAGCACCTGAAGTCCCTTGTCCAGAGAGAATCTGGATTCTCCCCTTGGGGATGAGGCATCAGAGGAGCAGTATCCTGTGGCAGGACTGATCTGGGGGCTGAGGAGGGGCCCCCCACATCCCCCACTCAGGAATATGCACGATGCAGGTGTTAGCTCATTTCATCCTTAAAGCCTGGGCGTAACTGGTAGATTACCGCTCTTCCTATTGCGCAACTGGAAAAACCAAGGCCCAGAGAGGTTCACTCACCTAGCCAGGGTCACACAGCTAGTGAGTGGCCAGGCTGGGAGTGGAAGCAGATGGCCTGCTGCAGAGACCTCACATCTGGGCTCTGCTGTCCCCTCCACTCTGACCCACCCACAGGCTCTGACCTCCCAGAGACCTGTGGTCTCCACACCTGTTTTCCTGTTAGCCCCTCTTGGCTTCCTTTGCAGCCCAGAGCTGTTCCCCTGACCGTCCCCCCTCCTTAGCTCCCTGCACACACCCCCCCAGGCCTCCTCACGCCCTCGGGCCCCTGCCCAAAGAGAAGCTCATCGCCTGCCTCAAGAGCAAGTGCAGGCCAGCAAAGGGGGCCTTCCTGTGGCACACCCCTGTCCCCACACACTTCCTGCCCCTGCCTTGCACTGAGGCTACTTCCGCCCACGGCCCTGGATCCCACCGCCTGCTCACCACCCCCAGGGGCCCCCTCGCTCCATCATTCTGCCCTCCCCGTCCCCTGGAGGCTGCCTGGCCCCACCTCTTCAACAGCAACACCAACTTCCCCTAACCTTGTGTCACCTGCCACCACCATCTTCTCCTCTCTTGTCAACACAGCTCCTTGAGGGAGCTGTCCACACTCCGGGTCGTCCTTGCCCTCCCACTGCCCCCTCTCCCTGCTCCAAGCTGGCCTCTGCCCCTCCTCTGCACAGAAGGGGTCCCCACCACCTGCCTCTGCCCGGGAACAGCAACCTGCGGGAACTGAACTCCAAGGGCTGCAAGCACTGGTCTAGCTCCGACCACCAAAGTGCAGAAAGCCAAGCTTTGGCCAAGGGGCTCCAGGATGGCAGGGAGTGGGGGGCAAGAGGCCTAGCCGGGGCGGTGGGCCTTGCTCAGCTTTGGGGGCTGGAGGTCGCCCAGCCAGAAAAGGACCACAGGGAGCCCTGGGGTGGGCTGGATCCAGCCGGCTCCCCAGACGGGTCAAGCTGCACAGCTGGCCGGCACCTAACTCCCCTCCCCACGGCTCTCCCTCCCACCCCTCCTCTTAGTTCCACGGAGAGCCTGGCTCTGCCAGGTTAATCATTCTTGCAGACACAGACGCTGGGGGCACACAGGCGCAATCTTCACATATCTGCGGGGCTGCCATGTGGAAAAGGGAGCCTCGCAGCAGGGGGCAGGCGGAGGACGCTGCGGGGGGCAGGTTCAGCTCCCTCGAACCGCCTGAGAGAGAACGAGCTATGTCGAGGGCGTGTTAACCTCCCTGCGCCTGAAAGTGGGCAGTCCCACAAGGGGAAACACGTGCCCGTGCTCTCCCGTTTGCTGAGGGCTTTCCTGCAGGTCGTGACTACCCCTTTTTATAGACAAGGAAACTGAGGCCCAAGGCTATTCGGCAGCTCCGTGGCTGTGTGGGCTGAAGGGAGGGCAGAGGTCTGCCAGCCCTGCAGCAGACACACTCACCCAGGAGCCAAAGCCAGGGCCGCCCTCTCCACGCTCCCTGAGCGTGGGCCACGGGGAGGGGCAGACATCCCGACAGGGAGTGAGCATCCTGTCAACAGTAGTATTCAAGCAAGCCTTGTTGACTAATTGGCTATACATCTCCATAGCCCCTCCAAATTCAGATTCGGGGACACCAGGATTTCTTTGGGGGCTAGAAGATGAGAAGGCGGGACACTGAGTCACTGAGAATCCTCACCAGCATTCTCTGTGCCAGGCCCTGGCCAAAGCTTCACGTGAATAATCTCATTTCCCTTCACAACAATCCATGAAATAGGTACTACTGTCACCCCCATTTTCCACACAGGGAAACTGAGGCCCAGAGACACACAGTGACTTGCCTAAGGTCACACAGCTTGTAAGTGGCCGGACCAGGGCTGAAAGCCAGGCCCGTTTCCTGATTCCAGGCTCATACCCCCGCACTAAACTGCCCTCGGGACAGCTCCCAGCCCATTGCCAGGCTGCTCTGGTTCCCTTGTGCCCAGCACCGGGCTGTGCCAGGCTGCCAGGAGGTAGCAGGAGGGCTCTCAGGGTGCCCCCAGGCCTGGGACCGTGTGTCACCTGCAAGGGCACAGCCCCTCACAGTGTTCAAAGTCCTTCCCTGCGTGTCTCCCAGAAGGGGGCAGGGAGGCTGGACGAAGAGTGTGAGGCTCATGGAGGGGCCATGCTGGACTCTGGGCACAGCAAAGTCATGTGGTCAGGACAGCGTCAGGCCTCTTGTATGGCAGCTCCTGTTGTGGTGGGCCGGACCCAACCGTCCTCAGTGGCCATTGCCCCAAAGCCCAGCATCCCCATGTGCACACCCAGCGTGGAGGCCTTGAAGCCTTTGCTGAGAAGCAGAGTGGCAAAGAGCGAGGGAGGGAAGGAGCCCTGGGAGTCACAAAGCCCAGGCTCCAGTCCTGGCTCAGTGTCTTGGTGCTGTGCAACCTTGGCCCAGGCACCTGCCCTCTCTGAACCTCCATTTGCTCATCTGCAAAATGGGCATGATGGTCGAAGAGATGTTTGAGAGTCTCAAGGAGGCCTCTGGTCCAAGGTGACTGTTCAGTGACCTTGGTCCTCTACCAAATGGCCTTTGAAGCCCTCCAGCCCCCAAGCTGCTCGGCAGCAGAGGTCCAATCCTGAGCTGGACAGACTCTAGCTGCCCCCAGGACCAGGCCCCCACCCCGACTCCCACACCTACCAGCAGGATGTCAGCAACCACTGCCCAGTTGCAGGACAGGAGCAGCTCCCCAAGGGCCAGGAACACCTATGGACAGAGGGCAGCCTGAGTGAGGCTCCGCAGACCTCACTGTCTCTTCCCAGCTGGGACAGGACAGACAGGCTCCGGGCAGGAAGGCATCACCACACTTACTGGGCTGAGCAAGGCCTGAAACTGTTTCTCCACCTCCGGCAGCCTCGAAGGTGGGTAGACAGTACCGGCTGGGCCAGGCCAGCAGCCATGCCCCAGCGGTGAGCACCCAGCCCCTGGAGTCACCCGCTGGGGCCTGGAAGGAGGAAGCCAGGGCTCCCAGGCCACTTTTAAAGGTGAGGAAACAGACTCTGAGAAGACAAAGGCCAGAGGGCTACTCGGAGCTCGCCCACCCCTTCTGTCTTCTCGGGCCTGCATACCCTGATAAGGCACCTACTGTGTGCCAGCCAGCCTGCCAGACCCGGGCACCCCACCAATGGCCCCTCCCAGAATGTCCCCATCCCCAGACCCCTAGAGCAGCATGGAGCAGTGAGCAAGGCCTCAAACACCCATTGTTCAGACAGTGAAACTGAGCCCAGTCAAGGCCGGGGCTTGTCTGAGGTCAGCAGCTGGCCCGGGGTGAAGCCAGCCCAGAACACGAGGCTTCCGGCCCCTGTCCAGCACC
Source organism: Avahi laniger (assembly GCA_963575035.1). Taxonomy (NCBI): domain Eukaryota; kingdom Metazoa; phylum Chordata; class Mammalia; order Primates; family Indriidae; genus Avahi; species Avahi laniger. The sequence continues at coordinate 8,401 of CAUYSK010096903.1, read as the reverse complement.
CACCCCCTGCCCTGCTCCCGACAGCCTCTGGTGGCCACAGGCCCTGAACCTCCCCACCTCGTGCCAAGGGATTAGGACAATCTCCATTCCCCTCACTCATGAAGAGTTTAATGAAGCAGCAAGAAGAAAGAGAAAAAAAAGTCTCATTTTTGAGAGCTTCCAAGAGCTTATTGCCGGGGTGGAATTAGTCATTCCTGGAATCACGGGGCTATGCCTGGGGCTCCCACAGGCCTGGTGTTCAGAGGCCTGCGAGCCCCGGGGCAGAGGGACGGAAGGACCACTGCCTGAACACCTGCTGTGGACGCACCGAGTATGTCCACTCTCGTTACCCCGCGGGTCAGGTGACATGATACGGCAGATGTCATTACACCCATCTCGCCGATGGGGAAGCTCAGGCCCAAGGAGACACATCGAGCCACTTCCTGGTGAGCCCCCACCCCAGCGGCCTGTGCAAGGTGAGGCGGAAGAGGCCATTGCGGGGAAGGCTCCGAGAGCCTCCAGCGGCCACAGCACCTGCTGACGCCGGCACTGGGGAATCGGAGGAAAGCCAGGATGGGCAGGGCCCCCGGGGGTAAGGCCGCGCTGGGCAGAGCCCTGAAGGATGGCCCGGAAGAACCACGAGGCCAGGCCAGGCCGAGGACCCACATGAAGAGACGCAAGAGGCTGGAATGTGCCCACAGGCCGGGTGGGGCAGGAACACGGCCCAGCTCCGGCGCAGGGAGGGCCGGACAGGCCGCATGTGTGTTCTCCCGGTCTGCCCGAACTTCTGCGGCTGCAGCCCCGGCTCCTGGCACTGAACTGGGAGGCCCTTGAGGGCAGGGTGGGTCTCCCTCAGGCCTACGACGACGTGGGACTGGGCACCCACAGGGGTGGGAATCAGGAAGTTGCTGGCAGGCAGGCGGGGCCCGGGCAGCCCCAGACCTACGTTCCAGCTTAACAGGGTCTGCCAGCGGCCTCCTGGGGCCACATGAAAGCCCTGCCCGACTCATACCCACCCTCCCCTGCGACTTCCTCTGGGCCACCTGCACCTGTACGAAGCCCTCTCCTGTCCTCACACCTGCAGCTTGTCCCTGCGTCCCCTCCCTGCACACAGTACAGACACCCCCCCAAGCCATGTGGCCACGTGGCCTCCCGTTTCACCTCTGCCCTGCTGCCCCACGCCCTCAGGACATACTGAAATACACCTTTTCCTTCCTCCAGCTGGAGCAGGGTGGATCCCCACCCCAAAATAGAGCCCGTCAGAGGGAGGCTACAGCCACAATGGGGCCTTTCAGGCTGAACACGCCACCCGAGGATGCCAGGTTTCCTCAGACACACCTGGAAACCGGCACTGCGCCACCAAATCCTGTCTCCACTTGGCGGCTTTGAGGGGCAAAGGGCCCGGCTGGGGAGAGGCCGCCTTCTAATCCCGTAATTACAGAGTCCCTGAGGCAGCAGCCTGGGCCGCCTCTGCTCAAGGAGCCGCTCTGCAGCAAAGGGGCGTGACCTCGCGGGTGCAGGGGCCCCGGCCCCACCCTGCCTGGTGACCCTGGGCAGGCCACCGCCTCGGGGCCTTGGCTTCCTCAAATGCAGGACGCTGGGTGGCCCAGATGCTCCACCAGGCTCCTCCAGCACCACGCACAGGCCGGCGCCAACTGAGTCCTGGGGTTCGGTGGCTTCCATGACCAATGCAGCCTTGGGCTCCACAGTTAGAAAGTAGAACACACGCAGGCGAAGGGGCCCCAGTTTGTGGACTGTAGCTGACTGCTCCAAGCTACTCCTACATGGGCGTCTCATGCCCGCAGCCCAGGCCCCTCCTGGACACCGTCTCTTGGACGCCCACGGGTACTTCACACTGACCGGGTGACCAAACTCATCCTCTCCCCATGTCCCCACACCGCTGTGCCCGCCCTGTGTGGCTGGACAAGCTGCTGGAGCTGCTGTTCTCTGGCTCAGGGACAGCTCCTTGCCCCGTCACCCGTGCCAGATGCCCAGAGGAGGGGGTCTTGCTCACCCTCACACCCCTCCAGTCACTGGTCCTTTCCATTCTGCGTCCTAAGTGTCCCTCAGATCTGCCTCCTCCTCAGCCCTCTGCTGCTGGCCTGGCCCAGGCCTCCCCTCTCGTGCCTCCTCCCGTTTCCCAGGCCCCGCCATCCTCCCGACACCAGCCCCGGAGGGGACTTCCAAAAGGAAGATCTGACTCTGGCCATGTGTCCTCAGGGGCTGTGCATGCTGTTCTGCACCCTGACGTAGCTCCCCGGGCCACAGGGCCTGGGAACGCCGCCCAGAGCCTGAGAAACACGGAGCCCCTCAGCCCCGGCCTTTGCCTTTTCAGACCAGGAGGATTTCCCCCTCCGGCTGGGGCAGGGATGATGAATGTCCTTGGCCTTGGTCACCCCTGGCCAGTGAGGCGTACACAGACACGCACCCGCGCTCACACTGTCACACACAGACATGTGCTCACATAAACGTGCAGCCACACGAGCATGCGCTGACGTGTGCACACTCAAGGCCTCACACACATGCATATGAGCTTCAACACACGGCACACTCACACACGTGCACACTTACGTGGACACTCATAACTTGGCACACACCCAAAGAACACTCAAACCACAAGTACATACAAATGCAGGTAACTGCGATGCCATTCAAAATACCAACACATGGCCCAGTGCTCACGCCGGTGATCCTAGCACTCCGGGAGGCCGAGGCAGGAGTACTGCTTGCGCTCAGGAGTTCGAGACCAGCCTGAGCAAGAACAAGACCCCGTCTGTACTAAAAATGGAAAAAATTAGCCAGGCGTGGTGACGCACATCTGTAGACCCAGCTACTTGGGTGGCTGAAGCAGGAGGATCGCTTGAGCCCAGGAGTTAGAGGTTGCAGTGAGCTGTCATGATGCCACTGCACTCTAACCAGGGTGACAGAGTGAGACTCTGTCAATAACAAAAAAAAGAAACTGAACCCCCCTCCTCGCTCCCCCTGCTCAAAAAAAATACCAAAACATGTGTGGCAAGGGCACCAACCAAACCGACCATGGCTGGAAGTGACTGGCACAGGCCTGCTGGGGTGTCGTTGCTGAATAGCAGCCCAGCACGTACCCGCGCACAGCTGTGGTCTTATAATAGGTGTAGCAAGTTATGCACACAGACGTGTACACAAACATGCCTGTGCCCTCACACCTGTGCACATACATACACGCGCACACCTCTCCTGGGTACACCTGCACACACGTGGGCATGGGGAGGAAGCGGGTGGGGGGGTCACCCGTGTGATGGGAGGAGTTGTATCTTCAACCTTGGTCCATCTCAGTCTCCCAGCTGGGCAGTAACCGATCTCTGCGCTGCAAAGAAGGGATTCCAGGCCCCACCAAGAAGGGAGAAGGCAAACGTCCCCCGTGGGCCTGCAGTGCCGGGGGCAGAGCTGAGACCCACTCCTCCTCCCTCACAGACCAGCTCCCCGCCCAGCATGGCTGAGCAGTCAGGACACGGGCCCCAGGACACAGACTGGCCGCCAGCAAGCTGCCGCGCTGGCTGGCACGCTTTGCCTCTGGGCCTGCCAACCTGTAACTGCAAGGACTGGCATCAGGGCACAAGGGCACCACCTGGCTTCCAGGGGCCGGCAGCAGCCCAACCACCCGGTGGGCAGGCAGGTGGGGAGTGAGGCAGCGAAGGGAGCGAAACTCTGCTGTCCTCCCGGAGAATTCAGCCGAGACTGTGGGCTCTCTGGTGGGCTGTGCTGCCCGTCCAAGAAGAGACACCTGCTAGATCTTGGGAGGGAGGAAGCCTGAGAGGAAGGGGGGTGGCCTCTCCTCAGGCCATCTAAGGAAGCCCTGGGAGGGCCTGGTTATTCCAGCCTAGAAAGCAAGAAAAAGGGCTTATCCAAGAAGCTCCCCAAGGGCCAAGTCAGGGAAGGGGTAGGAAAGCTCCCCAGAGCCAGGGACCTCGCACAGCCCAGCTGCCTGTGCCACCCCAGCGACTGGAGAGCAGATCCCACAGCCATCCTCTGAATCCTTGGCTGACCTTGACCACAGATATGGGGGACACACCCTGGCTGATCCCTGCCAACCACCTTGCAATCTCCGCTGTGGGCACCAAATGGGGAGGACACCAGGCCTCCATCCCGGGTCCTCACTGAGGATCTTCAAGGCTGGGAAGGGCAACATCCCCTCCCAGCTATAAAGGCCTCGGTGACAGGCACACTGGCTCTGCTTTCTGTGGTTCTGGCCACACCTCTCCTTGGCAAGAAGGGAACTCAGAGTTATGATCAAGTTTGGGCCAGAATGGGGCCTTAAAGGTCACCTGGGTCAACTCCCGGGCAAAGATGAAAGACTGGGATTGCATCATAGGCCGGGCGTGGTGGCTCACGCCTGTAATCCTAGCACTTTCAGAGACTAAGGCAGGAGGATCACTTGAGGCCAGGAGTTCAAGACCAGCCTGAGCAACATATCAAGACCCCATCTCTACAAAAAAACAGAGAAATTAGCCGGTGCTGGAGCCCAGGAGTTTGAGGTTGCAGTGAGCTATGATGACACCACTGCTCCCTAGCTGGGACGACACAGCAAGACTCTATCTGAGAAAAAAAAAAAAAAAGAAATTGCATCATAGACTTTCCTCTAAGTCAGAAAAAATTGTTTTTCACCAAAGAGAAGAACAAAATCTAATGAAATAAACATTAAAATATTGACAGCCGAGCAAAAAAGCAGATGATTCTGGAGCAGAGAGTCTGGCCCTTCTCGGCTCCCCTCCACAAAGCCATTCATCAAAAACCCCCAGATCTAGAGGGAAATGAACAGAGTAGGTGTCTTAACTGAGAGTCAGTGGGGACAGAGGGGTAAAAGTGGGGGAAGTGAACAATGACAGCAGTCACTGACGCCACTCAGGCCCCAGGGCAGCCCCCACCTCAGAGGGGGATGCGCCCAGTAATTAAGTTGAATGAACCCTATTATAGAGCATTTACCTGAATTCCAGAAGACAGGGCAGGGCCCAGGTGTTCCAAAAAGACTCCTCACTGCCTCCCTGAGCCCTGCAATTCCTTCAGGTGACAGAAAAGTCTGCAGAGTCTAATGTTGAACTCAAACTACAGCCTCTTTGGAAAAAAGAATGGTCACCGAGAAGGCAGGAAGAGAGCGAAGGACAAGGAGTCCCCCACGCCACACTAAATCAAAGCAAATTCAGAGGCACAGTGGCTCATGCCTATAATCTCAGCACTTTGGGAGGCTGAGGGTGGGGGATCACTTGAGGCCAGGAGTTTGAGACCAGCCTGGGCAACATAGCAAGACCCCATCTCTCTCTCTCTCTCTCTCTCTCTCTCTCTCTTTCTATATATATATATATATATATATATATATATTTTATAAAAGCAAATTCAGTATCTGAGCAGAGGTGCCCACACCTCATTAAGGGGAAGCATTCAGCATGTGAACTATGGAAACATACTGTAGAAAAGGGAGAAGCGAGGGAGGGAGGAAAGAAAAAGAACCCAATCTAGAAAATAGATGATCGGAGAAGGAGCAGGACATTGCCTAATTTGCTTCAAAGTAGAAAACAATACAATAAGAATATTAATTCAATAAAGAAAGAGCTAAAGGATGAAATGAACACCCCATCGGATGAGACAGAAAGGGAGATCACAGACCTAAGGAAAGAAATGGGGGAGCAAAATAAATTAAACAAATAAATTACAGAACAAATAAATTAAAAATAGCGAGAAACAGAATAGGTACCAATGAAAGTAGAATTGCTGAGATAGAGAAAAGGCTTGAGATACTTCTCACTGACTGGTGATTTTTAAAAAGACAAAGAGAATACAGCATTTAGAGAGAAGCAAGTGGTAGAGAAGCCAGGAACACTGCGATCGGGGCTGGGGCTGAGCCAGGCCAGGAGGCGCCAGGGCGCTAAGTGCTCCCTCTCGGGGTCACCAGGACAGGTCTGTCCCCAGGAATGAGAGCAGAGCCTCCTCACATCTTGCTCCCTGGATGCCTCGCTGGCCTCACCCTAGTCCCGGCCCAGAACCTGATCCAATCAAGTGAAAAACTGGACAAATTAACATAAGAAATATTCCAAGAGAGAAATGGGGAAGGGGTTACTCAATGGTGATTCCGCAGATCGGAAGAACATGGTAATGAGGAAATTTTGGTGTGACATGGAACATTTAACATTTCCACGTAGCCTAACTGGGGTAAGCAGCTTCCGATGTGGCTCCTCGTACCCTCCTCTTGGGCTGGACCTAGTGACTTGCTTCTAGTGAGTAGAATATGGCAAAAGTGATGGTGCGTCATTTCTGTGATCAGGTCATAAAAGTGACTTCCTTCAATAGACTCTTTTATTGTCTTTGCAGCCTGCACACTTTGATGAAGCAAGTTACCGCGCGATAGAGGCCCATGTGACAAGGAACTGAGAACAGAATCCCGCCAACAGCCAACAGCCAGCAAGGAACTGAGGCCGTCAATCCAAGGATCTGTATGTTGCCAGCAACCAGCGAGTGAGCTTGGAAGCAGATCCTCACCCAGTTGAGCTTTCAGATGAGACAACAGACCCAACGCCTTAATCGCAGATTTCTGAGAGACCATGAAGCATAAGACCCAGCTAAGCTATGCCTGGATTCATGATCCACATAACCGGTGAGATAACAAAGGTGTGTGTGTTGCTTTAAACTGCTAAGTGTTGGGGTGATTTGTTACACGGCAATAGATAACTAGTACACCAGTTGATATATTGAATTTCAAGAATAAACCATGAAATCTTCAGGTATCCAGATGATTTTTAAAAATCAGACTAATTTTATTGTCCATAGCAATATCTGATACCAGAAGACAACCGAGCAAATGTTTGCAAAGTACTGAGGAAAAGAAAAGGTGACCCGAGAATATTCCACCCAATTAGATGTTGTTCAAGTTAAGAATCAAAGAAGGGAGGACAATCTCAAACATGAATGAACCAAAGGAATACAAACTCTCTCGCCTTTTTGGGGGGTGGAGCTGGAGAGGAGGTGAAAAAACTACTTAACCACAAAAATCTACCCAGTTATGAGTTGAAGCAAAATAAAGAACTCAGGAGTGGAGAATCCGTATAAACAAACTGATAATAAATATTGAATCTATTTAAATATGGGATGACTATTAGACAATTGCAAGGATTATTCTTCGAGACCAGACTGTGAATATTACAAATCTAGGAAAATGTAAAAATAATAACTGAAAAAGTCAGGAGGCTGGGGAAGGAAGGGGAGAGGAGGTATGACCAGCCTGGTGTTCTCTTTTGTAGCCAGTATTCATCAGTGAGCCCAGAGTTTTGCAGTTAATTCAAACTTAATTCCTTTGATTTCACTTCAATTTCTTCAGATAGATTCAAACAAATTAATTGAAAATATCGTGATTCTATTTATATGAAATGTCCAGAATAGGCAAATCTGTAGATTTAGTAGCTGCCTAGGGCCAGGGCTGGTGGCGAGGGTCAGGGGTAGGGAGAGAGAGACTGGGGAAAATGAGGAGTGACTGAAGGTTCTTTTGGGGTGATGAAAATATTCTAAAACCGATTGTGGTAAAGGTTGCACAATTCTGTGAATATACTGAAAACCATTGATTTGCACACTTTAAATATGTCAGTTGTATGGTATATGGCTTATAGCTCAATAACTCTGTTTTTAACAATTACACTATCATATAACCTCAGTTTAATAAAAATATTTCTAACTAACTATAAGTTTGTGTATGTATAGCGAGAGAGACACATACAGAATGATGGTCGCCTAATTAAATAACAATACAGAAGCAAACAGGCCAAGATGTTAAGATGCTAAGAGTAATCTGTTTTTTGGTTTTTGGGGGTTTTTTTGTGAGACAGGACCTCATTCTGTCGCCTAGGCTGGAATGCAGTGGCACAATCATTGCTCACTGCAGCCTTGAACTTCTGGGCTCAAGCAATCCTCCTTCCTCAGCCTCCTAAGTAGCTGGGACTATAGCCATGTGCCACCATGCTGGTTAATTTTTTTTTTTAAGAGGTCCCTCTTTGTTGCACAGGCTAGTCTCGAACTCTCAGCCTCAAGCCAAGACAGGGTCCCTATTTGTTGCTCAAATTAGTCTCAAACTCTCCGCCTCAAGCAATCTTCCCACTTCAGCCTCCCAAAGTGATAGGATTACAGGCATGAGCCACCATGCCCAGCCAAAAGTAATTAGTTCTTTTTTCTTTTTTTTTTTTTTTTTTTTTTTGAGACAAGAGTCTCACTGTGTTGCCTGGGCTAGAGTGCCGTGGCGTCATCTTAGCTCACAGCAACCTCAAACTCCTGGGCTCAAGTGATCCTATTGCCTCAGCCTCCCGAGTAGCTGGGACTACAGGCATGCGCCACCATGTCCGGCTAATTTTTTCTATATATTTTTAGTTGTCCAATTAATTTCTTTCTATTTTTAGTAGAGACGGGGTCT
>CAUYSK010096900.1:0-19897 GCA_963575035.1 Avahi laniger | reverse complement strand
AAAAAAAAAAAAAGAGAGAAATGAAAGCAAGCTCAAAAGAGGAAAAAGAAGTTTAAGATTTGGATTATAATCAGCACCACAAGGAAAAAATTAATTTAAATGGAGAAACAAACACACTTTTACTCAGATGAAAAGAAATTCCTGCAAATCTATAATTATTTCAAAATAAAACATTTTTTAAAAGAAATGTACCAAAAACTAGAGGCTGCAAAAGTCCTGACATTCCCTATTCAGATTTTCACAGCCTCAATCATCTATATTACCCAGCCTCATGAAAGGTTTGAGCAGGATGCTGAACACCACTGCCACACTGTCAACTGTGCCTTGGACTAGGAAATCTAATTCAGCCAGGAGCTAAAATGACAGCAACCCATGATCCCTAAGACTTGGGATACATTTCTCAGAACTAATTTTATCCCCAAATGGTTCTGCTGGAATGGTTTCCTTGCGTTTAGTTTACAACACCCCCTTCCCATGCCATTCCCTGCCATATGTCCTTAAGAAGAAAGAATATATAAAGATGAAAAAAGAATGAACAAGAAACACTTTCAAAATGTGGGGACAGGCCAGGCGACCTAGCTCATGCCTATAATCCTAGCACTGTGGGAGGCCGAAGTGGAAGGACTGCTTGAGGCCAGGAGTTCAAGACCAGCCTGAGGAACAGTGAGACTCCATCTCTACAAAAAATAGAAAAATTAGCTGGGTGTGGTGGCTTGCATCTGTAGTCCCAACTACTTGGGAGGCTGAGGCAGGAAGATCCCTTGAGCCCAAGAGTTTGAGGTTGTAGTGAACTATGACCCTGCTGCACTCTAGCCCACACAACTGAGAGAGACCTTATCTCAAAGAAAAAAAAAGGTGGGGATAACCCATTTCATCTCACAATTACCCCGAGAAATGACTGCTTTACATCAGTACATCATGCATATGACATAGAAATACTTACATGTCTTCTACTTATAGCCCTAAGAAAACAATCCAAAAGAAAGGTTATTTTTCCTATAAACCATCCTGGACATCATTTATTCTTCCAACAAATATTCATTGAGCACCTACAATGTGCCAGAAATTACTGTAGTCACTGGAGATATAGCAGTAAACAAAGTCTCTGGTTTCATAAAGCCTAATTCTAGTGTAGCAGAGAGAATTTCAAATAGTAATGAATGCCAACGAAAAGAATAAAACAGGGTGATAGAATGGGTAGAGGTATGAACAAGAAGATGGCTCGGGGAAGAATTTTTAGTTGACATTTAAGCTAAAACTTAAATGATGGGAAAGAGAGCCATGCAAAGAGCAGGGAAATACTTATTATGTAGAAGGAGCAGCAAGTACTAAGGCACTGGGGCAGGAACTAGCTTAGCACGTTTGCCAGATTTGTGTGGTTGAGCAGCACTGACCCAGGGTGAAGACTGATTCAAGATGAGTTCAGTGAGGTACGCAGAAGTCAGATCATGAAAATGTGTTACAGGCCAGAGTAAAGGAACTTGGATTTTAACTGCAATGGGGACCTCAGAAGGGCTTTAAACAGGAAGTGGGCCAGATGCAGTGCCTCACTCCTGTAATCCTTTGGGAGGTCAAGGCAGGAGGATCACTTGAGGCCAGGAGTTTGAGACTAGCCTGAGCAAATAAGGAGACCTCATCTCCACAAAAAATTTAAAAAATTAGCAGGGCATGGTGGTACATGCCTATAGTCCCAGCGACTCAGGAGGCTGAGGAAGGAGGATGGCTTGAACCCAGGAGTTTGAGGTTGCAGTGACTTATCATGATGCCACTGCACTTTAGCCCAGGCAACAGAGCAAAACCTCGTCCTAAAAAATAAATAGGCCAGCCATGGTAGCTTCCACCTGTAATCCCAGTACTTTGAGAGGCAGAGATGGAAGGATCACTTGAGGCCAGGAGTTTGAGACCAGCCTTGGCAACACAGCAAGACCCTGTCTCCACAAAAAATTTTCTAAAATATTAGCTGGGTGTGGTGGCGCATGCCTGTAGTCCCAACTACTCAGGAGGCTGAGACAGGAGGATCACTTGAGCCTAGGAGTTCAAGATTGCAGTGAGGTGTGATCACACCACTGCACTCCAGCCTGGGTGATGGAGCAAGACTCTGTCTCTAAAAAGGAAAGAAACAAATAGGAAGTGATATAATCTAATTTTACATTTTAAAAGAATTACTTTGATGACTTGCAAGAAAATATATAGTAGAGAGGCAAGAGTAAAAACAACCACTCAGAGTCTTTTACAGTAACCTAGGCAAGAGATGACAATGGCTTATTCTAGGAAGGTGGCAACAGAGATGGAAAAAAGTAGGTATCTTCAGGTATATTCTGGAGGCAGAATTGACCACACTTACTGATGAAGGGAGAATGGGAAAGAAAGGACACAAAGACAGCTCCTAAGTTTATGGTTTAAGAAATCTAATAGTTTGTGGCATCATTAGCAAACCAACTGGAGAAGATTGGGGAAAGGAGATTTATTTATTTATTTATATACTTTTTGGAGACAGAGTCTCACTCTGTTGCCCCGGCTAAAGTACAGCATCGTCATCATAGCTCCCTGCAAGCTCAAACTCCTGGGCTCGAGCCATCCTCCTACCTCAATGTCCCAAATAGCTGGGACTACAGGCACACACCACTGCACTGGGCTAATTTTTCTATTTTTAGTAGAGATGGTGTCTTACTCTTGTTCAGGGTGGTCTCGAACTCTTGAGTTCAAGCGATCCTCCCACCTCGGCCTCCCAGAGTCCTAAGATTACAGTCCTGAGCCACCTCGCCTGGCCAGGAAGGGACATTTAAAGGCTAAAGTAACTCCATCTTGGATGCTAATCCACCACGCTGACTTCTGATTAACACCAGTCTTAGGAATGCCTCAGATTTCCAGTTTATCTATTGTTCACTGTATAAGAGCATGTTATAAATCCTGCCCTCAGGTCAATTATCATAAATGCATACTTATTGTAAACCTGCCCTTAAACAAATTCTTACACCTTCCCTCTGAAGCACTTATAATCTTTTGCTACAGTATATAAATTCCAGGTCTGGTGGGGTAACGGCGCAGAAATCCACCTCTCCTGTGGCTGTCCAAGACCACGCTTCTGTCCTTCAGTTTCCCAGTAAAACATCCTATACCAACAGACTGGATTTGTGTGCCTCATTCTTTGGCTTCTCAGTTCCTTTTGCATTTGGTGGTTGCTTTGCATATATGGCTCCTTTGTGAAATGGAACAGATTTACAAGGAAATCAAAATTTCATTTTGGCCAGGTTGACTGTGAGATGTCAATAAAACAACCAAGTGGAGATTCCAGGGAGGCAGACAGAAATGCAAATCTGGAACTCAGGGGAGAAGATCTAGAGACAAAAATTTGAGTCACTAATACACAGATGGCTTTTGAAGCCATGGGGCACTAAATGATATTACCTAATTATGTAGAATGAAGGAAAAAGCAGAAGAGAAGAAGATTCGGGATTGAGCTCTGGAACATTTTAACAGGAGTTAGGCACAGGATGAGCCAGACAAAAAGCCTGGAAAGCAGCAGCAGCGGGTGGGAAAGGAGAAAGAGAAGTAAAGTATGGCAACACAGAAGCCAAAAATGTGTTTCAAGGAGGGAGTGGTCAACTGTGTTAAGTACCGCTAAAGTGGAGAAAGACTAGGGGATAGAGAAGTGACCACTGCATTTGGAAAAAGATTATTGGTGACTTTGATAAGAGCTGTTTCAGTGGCATGAAGGGAGTAGAAGTCTGAATGGAGTGAGTTCGGAAGAGGATGAGAAGTGAGAATAACAAAAAGGTAAATATAGGCAACTTTTATTACAGGTTATACTCATCACAAGGGCCAAATAACCAGGCTGACTCTGGCCATGTTTTCCAGCAGCCTTCCTCTCACATCTCCAGATCTTTGAATTCTCAGTTCTTGTAGGATAGGGGCAGATTCTTTTTCTCATTCAATAAAGTATTTATCAAGCATCTACTATATGCAAGGCACAGTGCTGGTGCTATGTGAGTCACAAAAGGAAGCCTTTAGAATAGGGGGTATGAGACATACCAAGATGTGTACCAAAGCTCAGATGAAGTATTACACGGAAGTTCAAAGGAGTTTCCTTTCATTTGTAAAAGGTGATTTGGAAAGTTCCATAGAGGAAGTGGCTCTTGAGCCTTTAAGTATAGGTAGAATTTGAAGAGGTGTAATTAAGGATGCGGAAAACAAGTCATTCTAGCAAAAGAAATAATACAGGCGGCGCAGAGGCGGGAAAGCACGGACTGGTTCTGGGAGAAAAGCCAGAGTTCCAGGTTGGCTAGAGCAAAGGCCACCTGAAGCATGAAAGAATAAGGTCAGACTGGGGATATCACCAACACTATGCCATGGGCAGAGGCCTGGGAGAGTAATACGGTCCAGGGACGTGGCCTATGCCCCCCCAGGAGCCAACACTCCCCCTGGGGCCCGCGCCCCTTAACTCCTGCCCGTCACAGCTTCCCGGGTTCATGCCCCTTTCCTGAGACATCCCTTCCCGCCTCGTCCCGGAGGCAAGGGCCACCGCCAAGCCCCCACTCTCGCCCTCTCTGCAAGCTCCTGGAAACCGCCTCCACCGCCTAGGACTCACCACCCTGAGTCTGAACGGCCCAACGCGGCCTCAACGTCGCCGAGCAGTCGCCATCTTTCCCGTTTCCTGATCACCAAGCTGCACCCCCGGCCGCGCTGCAAGCTGGGAAGGCGAGTTCCTGATGTTGGGCGGCACGTGCCGACAGTGAGGCCCGGGAACTACCAATACCAGAATGCACGGCGCGAGCGCCGGCCCTCATGCAGCGTGGTCTGCTGGGGAATGTAGTTCATCAAAGGTTTGCGTCTGCGGGAGGAAGAGTTTTCCGTGGGCAGATTTTCCCGCGTGAGGGCCTCCCGCTGCGCAGTCTTCCGGGAATCTGCTGATCCTAGAAACTACAGTTAATGACTGTCGTGGCCCGTGGCTTATAGCGGAGGAATTTAAGGGCTTCTTTAGATATCTATAGCACGTAATTATAACTAACAACTGCAGTTAACAACAATAAATACCGTTTGTAGAAAAGAGTTTTTACAAAAATACTTTGAGCTAGAATATTAGCCCCGTTTTACAGCTGGACAAAGTAAAGATTAGGTTACAGAAGAAGCCTAGTATTTAACAATGAGGGTGATATAATTCTCCATTGTACAGAACTATTCCAGGCTTAGGAGGACATTTAAGCAACCTTGGCCCCATAGCGAGGTGAATGCCATAACAACCTCTAGTTATTGTGACAACTCAGAATGAGCCCACACAATGGATTCCAAAGTTCTCCGGAAGGACAGTATCTCCTGGGCTCTGACACCTGTTTTCTCAACATTCCAGATGAGACCCTGGCTTTCTCAATTTCTCGATCTTTGGAATCTGGCCAGTTGTTGGACTATTTTGATATTTTTGCTTTTTTCTTCTTCCTAGTTCCCTAGTTCAATCCTTCACTGAGCTTTTTTACCCCAAGTCATGGTCTTGTGGGCTCATAATTCTCCCCCTCAAAACAAACAAACGAAACACTGCAACTGCTAGAATGGTTTAGTTAACCAGAAGTATCTAGCGCCTCCCTTCCCATTTTTCCATCATCTGCTTTGTTGTCTCAATCTCTCATGGCTGTAGGTCTGGCTTTTCTCTCTGAATGTGCCTTCAGGTCTCAAACAGAGCGTCGGGATAGACTCAAATAATCTTAAATTCCTGAGCATCATGCACAAAGGCCCAAAGTAACCCTAAGAGACACACGCTTCTGCTCTTAGAATTCTTCAGCCTCTCACCTTCTCACGTCTACAGAATCCAGAAGGAACTGCGGGGGGAAAAAATCTGAGGTCTATTGGGAGTAATTCACCAAGTGAACACTAGAGGGCTCTCCACTCACAGAATGGAACCCCAGCTAACTATCAGACCAACGGTGGTAGGCCAGAATCTTTGAGCTGCAGTTACTCTACATTGAGAACCTAAGTGCCCAACTCTTGGCTGGACACTTAACCTATGTTATTTTACTTATTTCTCATAACAGTATGAGGTGGGCATTACCTCCATTTTACTAATAAGGAGATTGTGACCCAGAAAGATTATGCCTTTAAAGGCCACATAGTTAAGAATGGAACCAAAATTCAACTCGCAGGTTCATTTAACTTTAGAGTCCCTTTTCAGGATACCATCTTCAGTGTCTTTAAAGATGAGTAAACTGAGATCCAGAAAGGTGATAAAACTTGTCCATGTTCGTAGTGGCAGAGTTCCTCTAGTACTTGTGCACACCTCTCTCATGACACATGTAAGACATTGAGCTTAAAGGATACTTATTTGTCTTATCTCACTAGTTCTCTCACAAACATCTTTGGAGATGGAAACAGAGAGACTATGCTCTTATAAGGACCATAGGTAGAGACTCCTTTTTAAGTACAACATATCTAGCAGTAAGAGGTCCATGGGATTTTAGTTAATGGTGAAACGTGGTTTGAATTTTGACTTAATTACTTACTAGCAGTAAGTAATTACTTGAGCCCAGGAGTCTGAGGTTGTAGTGAGCTATGATGACACCACTGCTTGCTAGCCCATGTAACAGACTGAAATCCTGTCTCAAAAACAAAGAAAGAAAACATATAAAGACCTCATAAGTGCCCCTGACCCATAGAAAACATTTTTTAAGAGATAAGATCTAAACTGGGTACAGTGGCTCACACCTGTAATCCTAGCACTCTGGGAGGCCGAGGCAGGAGGACAGCTTGAGATCAGGAGTTCGAGACCAGCCTGAGCAAGAAGGAGAGCCCATCTCTACAAAAAAATGGAAAAAATTAGTCAGGTGTGGTGGCACGTGCCTGTATTTGTAGCTACTACTTGGAAGGCTGAGGCAGGAGGATTGCTTGAGCCCAGGAGTTTGAAATTGCTGTGAGCTAGGCTGATGCCAAGGCACTCTAGCCCAGGCAATGGGGCGAGATTCTGCCTCAAAAAAAAAAAAAAAACATAAAGTCTAGGCCCATCGTGGTGGTTCATGCCTGTAATCTTAGCACTCTAGGAGGCTGAGGCAGGAGGATCACTTAAACTCAGGAGTTTGAGACCAGCCTGAGCAAGAAGGAGAGCCCATCTCTACAAAAAATGGGAAAAATTAGCCAGGTACGGTGGCACACTTCTGTATTTGTAGCTACTACTTGGAAGTCTGAGGCAGGAGGATTGCCTAAAGCCAGGAGTTTGAGGTTGCTGCGAGCCATGATGATGCCACTGCACTCTACCCTAGGCAAAAGAGTGATACTCTTTTTCCAAAAAATAAAGAGACAAGTTCTAGCTCTGTCTCCCAGGCTAGAGTGCAGTGGCCCAATCGCAGCTACTGCAACCTGGGCTCGAGCGATCCTCCTGCCTCAGCCTCTCAAGTAGCTGCAAATACAGGTACATGCCACCACCCCTGGCTAATTTTTTTTCATTTTTGTAGAGACGGGGGTCTACTATATTGCCCAGGCTGGTATCAAACTCCTGGCCTCAGGGGATCCTCCTGCCTCAGCCTCCCAAATTGTTGGTATTATAGGCATGAGCCATCGTACCTGGCCCATAGTAAACATTTAACAAATGTTAGCTATTATCATTTATGAGGTTAAATGTGAAAATGTAGGTAAAGCCCTCAGCACAGTGCTGGGAACACCGTAAGTACTCAATATATGGTAACTTTTTATTTCTAGCACTGTATTATGAAGCTTGGGAAACAAGAGCTGTAAGTCACCGAGGAGAAGGGAAGTTAAGGCCCCTGAGCTGCCATTAACAGGCACTGGGATTGGAAGGTCATGAAGGCAGATGTCTCTTCTCTTTAAACTCAGAGGAGACTGGAACCCAGAAGCCTCTCCCCAGGATCGGCTTAGTCTGTCCACTAAGGGGTCCCCAGCTAAGTTTGTCCCCTGCAGCGGGTGGGATCTCAGCAGCTTGAATACTCTACTGTTGATTTCACCCAACCTTGTCTCTCCATTAGACTCTCCAGGGCAGTGGTTCTCAACTAGGAGTGATTTTGCCCCAGGGTTCATTTAGCAATATTGGGAAACATTTTTGGTTGTGACATTGGGAGGTACTACTGTCATCTAGCACCTGCCAGATGTCAGGGATGCTGCTAAACTTCCTACACTGTATAAGACAGCCTCCCACAACAAAGCATTATCCAGGCCAAAATGTCAACAGTTCCAAGGTTGAAAAACTCTGCTCCAGGGCTAATGAGTTATTTCTTGGCTTAGTAGGACTTGGCAGGGGGCTGGGGGGAGAGGGAGGAGTTCCTTGTTGGAGGTGCTAGGGAACTGTGGAAGCAGCCAATCTGCAACCCACAGAAAGGGCCCCAGACCAGCTTTTCCCTCATTACCAGTGACCAAACAGAGGAAGAAACAAACAAACAAAAAAAAAATAGAGTCAACGTCTTCATATGTGTTATATATTTCATTAATAAATAGGTTTTCTTCTTTAAACACAGAACATATAACAGATTGAAACACTCCCCCCTCCCCCCAATTCCAAAGACAAGAGTCTATAAAACAAATGCCAGCTGTACTGCCCTAAGGGCAGAAAAAGTCTGGTGACCCCCACCCTGCCCTGCCCCTGCAGCACCACCACCCCCACACTCTGCAAGAGAAGGGGGTCTGGGGCTTCTCCCTTGGACCCTGGGGACTTAGGTGAGAAGCATGTGAATGTATGATGTCACCTCTCCATGAGGCATGGGCTATGCAAAGATGAGGTTTCCTTCTTATTGGCTCTGACCAGCTCCTGCCCTTCTGGTTTCAGTTATGAAGCACCTGGGCTAAGCTCCCAAGGGACCTGCCTCTTGGCTTCCGAACTCTCCATTCCTCTGCTGCCTCCTTAGTGGGGAAGGGAAGGGCTCAGGGGCCCCTCCCATCCCCTGGCTGCATGGAAACGCTGTGGAAGAGGCATGATGCTGAAGGTGAGGCTGCTGTCGGCCCCCAAGCCCATGAGGCCAGCATGCCCCCCGTACCCCCGCACCTTTCCTTCCTCTGGAGTGGAGGGCACTGGGGCAGCTGCCCCCTCCAAAACCTCGTGCCTGGCTTGGGGTATGATGGTTCTTTCAGTGTCAGGTCCTCATGCCGGGCCTGGCTCCTTCCTTGTCCCATTCCTGTCTCCTTCCAAGCCCTCACCATGGCCATCTGAAAAACCCATGTCCAGTGTCCTAAATTGTTTCATCCTCCCTTTCCCCGTGCCTCTGCACCCCAAGGGAGGAAGTGGGGGGCTGTCTCCCCCCTCCAATTCCCACTTCACATGATGGAACAGCTTTTGGCCTTTTCCTTCTTGAAGGTAGAAGAGATGAGTTCGGAGCGACTGGGGAGGTGGAGCAGTCGTTTGGAGAGGCTTCGGACAGGGCTCTTCGGGGGCATTGAGCTAGGCTTGTTCAGACACACCATGGATGCTGTCCGAAAGATGCTGTGGATACTCTTTTCTGAGGTGAAAGCTGAGCCTTCCAGGTAGATTTCTGCACCCAGCTGCTTGGCTATCGCACAGCCCTGCAGGAAGAGGTGAGGTCATTAATGCAGTGGTCCAAAGTGGCTCTGCAACACTGCCTTCTATGTGCCACTCCCCAGAGCTACTGCAGATGGGACCCAACTGCCAGTCTCCACCACCACCCTCTGCCAATTAGTTTTCTTAAGATGATGCCTAACTGCACATTAGAAATCATCTGGGTTGCTTTTAAAACTATACTGATGCCAGACTAAGTAAATCAGATTTTAATGTGAAACACTGGCTTAAAAGAGATGGTCTTTATACTCCCATGTGCATAAGAAATTATCCAGGGGTCTTGTCAAAATGCAGATTAGATTCCCACCCATATCTTTCCCCTAGAGTGATTCTATAGGTATGATGCCAGGAATTTGAAATTCTAATAAGCACCTCTAGTGATTCTAATGCAAATGGTCCACACACGATGCAATCTTCGAAATGCTGGCACACACAGGAATGGCTCACCTGCTAACCTATAGCGTATACCTAGGTAAACAAGTACCCTTTATCCAGGTGACTACTTTGCTAATTATAACACCAATTCTCTCTTGCCACAGTAGGAGAGTTTGAGCAAGGGCCATATTTCAATCCATGTACCTGTATCTATCCCCACCCCACCCCCAACACACACACACACACACCTGCTCATAGGAGATGGGTGCCTGCTTCTGGTGGGACAGCTCCATCAGAGTGCTCAGGTCTGTTCGCAGGTCTGTCTTGCAGCCAATGAGCAAAACGCGAGTGCTGGGACAATAATCTAGGATTTCCGTTCTCCACTGAGGGCCAGAGCAGGAGGAAGGGAAGGAGAAGGAGGAAGGAGGGAGGGTCAGTGGCAGACACATACCCAGAGGAGCCCAGTTGGCAACATCATACACATCATCCCGCTTATCACCAGCCCAGTCCTCCCTCTGAGTCACAGCATCTCCACTGCACTAATTACATCATCTTCCTGCCCATGAGGCCTTTGGGGCCACCAGAGTATTGACCCAGGAACCTGTCCCCTCAGTCAACAGCCCAGTCACCAGAAAAAGCACAGAGGCAATTCTCCTCCCACTCTCTGCCACACACAGAGGATATGAATATGCCTTCTCACCCTAATCAAAGGGCCTTACAAGTCCGAAAGGTCAGGGGGAAGCCAACCAGTCTCTTCCCAAGGAAAGGACATAATCCCAGCACCTTCTGAGAAACTATGCTAGTTCTGCAAGGCTTCCTGGGACTCTTCAGTATAAGCATTTCCACCCGGACCCAAGCATTTCTCACTAATAGTTTGGCTCAGACCTGCCTGGCTTGCCCAGTCTCAGTGGGACTGGGATAAAGATCTCTTCAAGCAGGTTCCAAAATGTCCTATCCCTGACCCTCAAACATAGCCCCTGAAGGCTCTCTGACTCTCAGTCCTTTGCTTGCTGGGCCTCTGGCAAAGCAGTATAGGACAGTGAAAAGGACAGGAGGCAGAGGGGTAAGGAGACCTGGGTTCTGGTCCCAGAGCTGTAGTTAATGGTATGGTCTTGAGCAAAACCTTTCCTTCCCCTGGCCTCGGTTTCTTGCTATTTCACACAAGGGAATTAGATGACAAGGTCCCCAAGATTCCTTCTTGTTCTCATGCTGAGTTAGAAATTGTGGAGTTTATCTAGCCTTACCTTCTTGAGTGCACTGTCCACTGTCTCTGGACGGCTGATATCAAAGCATAGTAATACTGCATCTGAGTCGCTGTAGCAGAGTGGACGGACATTGTCATAGTAGGGAGATCCTGGTGTAGGGGAAAAAGAGCTGATGCTGAGCCATGGTATTTTCCCCTCCCTATAGGCCTAAGTCCAAAGAGCCTCAGGAATACCATTCTTGATCCCTGAGGATCCATCCATCTCCCAGGGGAATGTGCTGCAGCCTAGAAGCTTGGGACTGACCACCTGCCAGAAGGCAGCGCAAGAATATCATTTCCCTTAGTCCAAAAAAAAGGAAGAGATGGGAAAATAAAAGGGGTGATATATAAATCGATCCTGTCTGGGTCTCTTACAGAAGGCTTACTTTGAGATCTACTAGTTTTCTGAGTCTCAAAAAGATGCTCTCAACTCCTGCTTATCTTAGGTCTCCTCTTTTCTAGGGTCTGCCTGCTGCCCAACTCTGCTCGCTTCTTCTGCTCCAGGGTCTCCCCAGCAAAGAAACAAACCTGCCTGTTACATAACTGGCTGCCCTGCTTCTTTACCGTGGGGTCAGAGCTCCAGGAGGTTGGCAGGGGAGGGATAGCATCAAGGGTTCAGTGCCCCACTCCTCCTCCCTCCCAAATCACTTACACTGATAAGGGCAAAAGGAAAGCTGCAGCCCCCTATCCCCAAGATCTCAGGAAGGCAATCTCAAAGACAGCAGCACCAATAGCTGGGGATTTAGAGGCTAGAGCAAGGGTCTTTCATCGGGAGGAGAGTAAGCAATGCCCACCCAGGTGGTCCCATATGGGAGAATGCAAGTTGCTGAGCCTACTCCCCCCCACCCTAGGGAAGGAGCAGTAGCGGATTTGGAACCCAGACAATCCGTGCTCAGAATAGCAAGCAGCCCCTCTCCATGCACCGCAATCACCATGGAAACTGGGGGGAATCCAAGCTGGGGAGGGGGTGGTCATTAAAAAAAAAAGGAGTACAGGGGAGTTGGGATGGCTGCCTGTTTCTTCAGCCACCGGCCCCATCGCTTTCTGAGGTGGGGTCTTACCACTGCAGCACTGAGGAACAGAAGCACTGCAGCACTGGGGGAGGGGGAGGGGACAAGGCCTCCATTTTGGCTGGATCCCCCTCCCCTGAGATCAGCAAGTGAATAATGGGAACAGGATCCATCCTGGCCCCAGTGTTGGGAAGCCCCGTCCCACACACCACAGTCACTTCCTCCTTCCTTATGGGAATCTAATCTGAAAGAGGGAGTTTGAGAATTACTGACAGCCTTTATCCTTTCTGAAACTGGGTGGTGGGGTGTGACACGGGAATAGAGACCACACTTACTGATTTTCCTTTATCTGAATTGGGATTGGGGCTGCATTCTGACTATGGGAGGAGGGGCGCAGCAGCAGGGGGTTTGGGCGGTGGTAGTGAAAAGAGATGAGCTGCAGTAAGATTCTGGGAAGATTGGGGGGTGGGAGGGTACAGCAGATGAAAAACCAAAAACCATATATCATGCAGCCAAGCTACATTCTAGTCCAAGCCAGCCGGCATAGCACAGTCCAGGATAACTAGAACCCTGCCTCCCAACCCCTGGAACCACAGCAGAGAAAAGCATACCAGGTTGAGGAATTTTTGTTTGGTGTGCAGGGAAGCAAGAGGAAGTCTTATTTTCTGCCGACCCATTCCCTACCTCCAACCTTTTCAGACCTCAGAATTGGAGCATGGGAACAACAGTTTTTCGGAGGAGTAGGACGTCATATTTATTACATGTAACAGGAAATCCCTGATGATTTATAGCTCCTCTTTAAACTCAGCATAAATATGCATTTTGGGGGAGTACTGGATTTTATTTTCTTCCTCCTATTTCTGGCTTTTATTCCTTAATTATGACTCTAAGCCAGTCTATTAAAACAGATCTGGGGCAAAGAGATGTGGAAAGGGGTCAGAATCAAAGCAAAGGATAGCCTAGCACTAAGGGCGTGGGGCTGACAGGCTGGAAAAATATTGCTTTCTACATTCTAGAGAGACAAGGCATCTTCTGCCTCACCCCAGTACAGGGAAACGGTCAGAATCAACCCCCCTGGCCACCATTAACAAACTATGCCCTATATTAAGCCGTTTCCCCCACCCTCCAAAACATCGATGATGCATCGCTTCATCCCTGAGCCGCAGAAGTGTGACGAGAGGAGCTAAGCTGCGGCAGGAGGACAGCAGTGGCCCAAGATGGAATGCAGGAGAGAAAACTGAGTCTGAGCAACATTTCCCCCAAAGCAGGCTGGTCTCCCTGCCCCAACCACAACCGCCTCCAGCAGCACTGCACCTGCCTCTTTTTTGGCTTTGCTCTGGGAAAGGAAAGATTGTGTGCATGGTGTGTGTGTGTGTATGTGCTGGGTGGCAGGGAGTGGAAATCAAGAAGCCCGGTTTGACTGTCCCCCTAGCAGTATTCATGGGTCCTTTCGCCTCACCATCCCAGAACTAGACACACAGAAGCGAGTCCTGTGGGGTTCATCCACTCTGTAGCTCTGGACCATTCAACTGAGTTGACCAACCACCACCCCTCCCCACAACTAAGAAATTTTCAGATCCCTGTCTTTCCATTCCCTGGCAAGCACTATACTCCTCTCCACCAAATGGGGAAACAATTTCTCAAAGACAGCAGCTGCAGACCAGTGGAGGTGGGGAAGGGGCATTTGGGGCCACAGTCTTACCTGAGGTATCCCAGAGACTAAGCTCCACTCTCTGTTCCTCCGTCTCCAAACAGGCTGTGTAATTCTCAAATACGGTGGGCACATAGGTCTGTGAGAAGAGAGGATCCATTCACACCCTACCCTCAGAATCCTCTGGTTAGTGCTGGCTACACAAGCACTCACCTCATGAAACACTAAAGTGACAGGAGATAAAGAGCCAGAGGAGGGGATACACAAGGCAGGAGGGAAGGGGCTGCAGAGGCACAAGCACTTCCCTCCAACCAAGTAAGAAATGTGAATGACCCCCCAGCCAGGGACAAGCCCCCCATATCCTAGATGGTCAGGGACACACCACACACACACACACACACTCCTCATCCCCGGATCTGTTTGTCTCCCCATTTTAGAGAGCCACAAGCCAATTCCGGCTCTTCATCTCCTCCCTACAAGCCCCTTGAGCCAGGTGAACGGCAGAAGCCTGCCTGGAGGCACACTCGTAGAACCTCTGCGGAGGGGCGAGGGGACAGGCAGGGACTACGTCAAGGAGAAACCCCAGCCTCTCCAATGGCCCCAGTTCCATCTCCTGAGAGCAGACTCCAGGGACGAAGGAAGGTAGGAGGGGATTTGATAGGGGCCTCTGGGTGAAGAGGTGAGGACGAGCCAACGGGGCGGCAGAAGTGGGACAGGTCTCAGGGGAAGCTAAGGCAGGGCAGTCCTCCAGTCAGAATGCAGCTGGGGATGGGGCAGCCTCAGAAAGCAGCTGAGGATGGGGTGCGGTGGGACTGGGGAAGACAGCTCTCCTGGGCAGGTGGGAATCTACTCCCGCCCCCCGACCCCCAGCAGGCAAGCGGGGAGAAAAGCCAGCTGGCGGGCGGGCAGCTCACCTCCGGATAGCAGTCCTTCGCTAACACCTGTAACATCGCCGTCTTCCCACACTGCACATCCCCCACCAGAACGAGCTTACATCTGGCCACGACTGGCTGGGGGGGCCGTCTCTCCTTCATGGTTGCAGCCTCCGCGAGACTTGGACTCGGATCCTGAGAGGGAAGGGTTGCCAGGTGCGACTCGGAACACAGGCAAGGCCGGATTCCCTGCCTCCCTCCGACTGAGGAGAAAGCCGGCACAGGCGCTTTATATCTCTCTGGCTGAACCAATCATAAGAGGGGGCGGGCTCTGTCAAGGCCAATCCCTGAGATGGGATCCCCTCCAGCAGCCAATGGTAGGAGGCTCTGTGTCAGCGCCCTCTTCCTCCTTTCCCTTTCTCTTAAAGCTGCACCATTTCTTCCCTCTGAAGGGGAATTCCCACGCTGTTTTGCATTTGTATTAGGAAAGGGGGAGGGTAATTGAAGCAAAATTAAATGATCTTGAGTGTCCACCAATTAGTGTCAAAAATCATAAACTAGCTTTGGAAGCAGGAAGTGAAGTCAAGGTGGAGTTGCAGGGACTGTCCAGGAGAAGAGCAGGACCTGCTTAAACTATAGACAGGTTGGAGCACAGGGGTTAGCCCCAGAGACCTCTGACTTTTTTGTTCCATTTAATTCCCATCCGAACCAGTTCCTACTTCTGGCTTCCCCTTCCAGTATCAGCTCCTGCTGTACCCCTCTTAAAGCCCAAGTCTCTTCCTCAGGCATCACCTTTACCACCAAAAAATAAAAGCAAAAACAAACTTTCTAGCGACATCTGGAAAAAAATATATAGCACCTGACCCAGAGATGGACAGAGAGAAAGGAATGCTGGACTCTGGCAAGTGAGGATGGGAGATAGGAAAAGAACAAAGTAAACAAAAGTCGCTGTCTGTTTGGCTAGACAACCTGTCACCCCAAGCCTAGCAGGAGCTGCTTAGGGGTGTTTGTTCTGCTGCCTAGGTTCCACTTCCTGGATGAATCAGGCACAGGTCTAGTTCCATGTTGACACATTCTGACACTGACACACTAATGTATGTCACCTGGTTAAAGTCCAGACTGAGCCTAGGACTTTGAGATTAGAAAAGCCTGGAAGGCGAGCGGAGGTTGAGATGAGCTACGTAACTGCCTAACAGCCCTGCCTCTCGGAACCCTTGTATCTTGGGGAGCCTCTACACTAAAGACAGAACCATTGATGTGCACACCTTAAATAAATCACTGATTATACAGGAACCAACAGGCCAAATAAGGCCTCTTGGGGATTAGGATTAAAGATCTTCCAGGCAGACCAACCTGGGGCAATCCCCTCCCTTTGTCAAGCAGGAACCTCTGGAGCATGCCTTGGGTCTTGTTCCATCTGAGTTTTACTCTTCATTCACAGTCGTTGCCGCCCCACCCAGGGATATTTCCTCTGTAATAAAGGATGCTCAAGCCTTCCCTAGACCTAAAGGGACAGATCTCTAAGAGTGGGATTCCCAATGCCCACTATAGACAGTAGGAGAGCGGAAATTATTTTGAGAATATCTTGAGACTCTAGCCAGTGTCCTTTTAGTCAAACCCTGTGACTTCTAAGTCCTAGCTCCTTGGCAGAGGGCTCTGGTGCCAAGGCCTGCACTGCCCTCTACCCATCTCCTAAGCCCCACCCACTTCCAGGGAATCAGGAATCAAGGAAACCTTCAGGGTAGAAAGAGGGTTATCCAGGTGCTACCATTAGCTGGTTACCCTCCTTTCCCAGGTTTTCTGGAAGTTTCTTCCCTCTACCTTCCCCCAGGCCGCATCCTCAGATCCCAGATGATGTTCTGTCTATAGACTTCATCCTCTCCTTGCCCTTTTCCAGCAGGCTGACAGCCTCTCTGAGCTGCCCATAAATATGGTTTGGGAGAGTTCCAGGAACAGCTGTAAGATCATGAACTGCCTCAATCTGGAATCCTTTCCTTCACCTGACCTTCTCCTTCTGTATCTTCCTGTTCCCCACCATCAGTCTCAATCGGACTTAGTTCTGGAAGCATCAGTAGAGTTCCCTCCCGTACATCCTCTTAACCCTTAACTGGGTTCCCTCTAATGCAGCCCCAAAGGATTTAACCTTCTCCCCACATTCTCTACCAGCCTTCCCCTGCACACGCACTCTCCACCCACCACTCCAAATAAACATTCAGTATAAGTAAAAACTGTTCCTGTTATGCAAACAGCTTCATCTGGCTTCTAACAAGGTTGCCATTCCTGAGCTC
The DNA here is from genome assembly GCA_963575035.1 of Avahi laniger. Taxonomy (NCBI): domain Eukaryota; kingdom Metazoa; phylum Chordata; class Mammalia; order Primates; family Indriidae; genus Avahi; species Avahi laniger. The sequence goes on along the minus strand of CAUYSK010096900.1, from coordinate 2,959 downwards.
CTCTGAGATGGAAATTCTTGTGCTAACACTGATTCTTCCCTGGGTGGCTACATTTCAGGGTTGGGCAGCAGAAAGCCTGAGCCATGATACAGAGCAGCCTCCACCATGGCTGAGTCCCAAGATGTGTCTCCAAAGATATTTTGTGGGTTGTATGAGTTGCGGTGGGAAAGGTGTTGTGTCTGTGAGTGTGTACGTTAGGTCAGGAGGCAGCATAGTAACACAAAAAGAGGGATGGAGCCCAAGTTCAGTACGTCTGGCCGTTGGACCCAGCTCTTTCCTTAACAAGCTGTGAGCCTTTCAGTAAGTCACTTCCTTGTCTGGACCCCTTTCCTTAAATGTAATATAAGGGGTTTAACTAGAGAAGGGGTTTTTAGACCTCTTTTTTTCCTTTTTAGTAGTTAGTCTCCCTCTTATTTTTTTTTTTAGAGATGGGATCTTGCTATGTTGCCCAGGCTGGTCTCAAACTCCTGGACTCAAGGGATCCTCCCACCTCAGCTTCCTCAGTAGCTAGGACTACAGGTGCCCACTATGCCCAGCTCCCTCCTCCAACTTTGTTTAAACCTCTTCCAAGTGTAGTTATTTAAAACTCCATAGCCCAAGTAATACATTTATAGGATAGCTCTTCCCTATCAAGACCAGGAAAATTTAAAAGAAGGTTATACTTGAAAACATTATGCCAAGGTGAAAGAAGCCAATCACAAAAGACCACATATCCTATGATCCATTTCTACGAAATGTCCAGAACAGGCAAATCCAAAGAGAAAGTAGATTAGTGGTTACCTAGGGCTATGGGGTGGGGGATAAAAGAGGAGTGACTGACAAACCAGTGAACTGTACAGTAAAAGTTGGTGAATGGTGTGGCATGTGAATTATATCTTTATAAAGCTGTTACTTTGAAAAGTAAAGTTATAATTCCAATTTTTCTTTATATAGTCTCCATTAACCTGTTTTTTTTTTGAGACAGAGTCTCACTCTTTTTGCCCGGGCTAGAGTGAGTGCCATGGCGTCAGCCTGGCTCACAGCAACCTCAGACTCCTGGGCTCAAGCAATCCTTCTGCCTCAGCCTCCCGAGTAGCTGGGACTACAGGCACGCGCCACCATGCCCGGCTAATTTTTTCTATATATATATATATTTTTAGTTGTCCAGATCATTTCTTTCTATATTTTTTAGTAGAGACAGGGTTTCGCTCTTGCTCAGGCTGGTCTTGAACTCCTGACCTTGAACGATCCACCCGCCTCAGCCTCCCAGAGTGCTAGGATTACAGGCATGAGCCACAGCGCCCGGCCCATTAACCTGTTTTTTAAAAAACTTTTTTCTTGTGGGAAATGTTCGAATGTTTTAAAAAGGCAGAAAGAATAATACAATGAATCCTCAAGTACCCGTCACCAGTTTCAATAATTATCAACATGATCTTGATTCATCTCTATCCCCAACCACTTGTCTCCCCTACATCTCCTGTACTAGATGATTTTAAAACAAATTTTGGGCACCATATCATTTCATACACAGATATTTCAGAAAGGACTCTTTGTTAACAAAACCACAACACCATTGTCACAGGTAAAAATAAATAAATAGCTTCTTCTTTTTTTCCTTTTTTTTTTTTTTTTGAGACAAAGTCTCTCTCTGTGCGTGGGGTTAGAGTGCAGTGGTGTCATCATAGCTCACTGAAGCCTCAAACTCCTGGGCTGAAGCAAGCGTCCCACCTCGGCCTCCCAGAGTGCTAGGATTACAGGCATGAGCCACCATGCCTAGCCTAAAAATAAATAAATATCTTCTTAATATCACCAAATATCCTGTCAGTGTTAAAAGTTCCACAATTATGTCCATCTTGGATTTATTCAAATCAGAATCTAAACAAGGTCCACATGTTAAATCTGGTTAACATGGCTCTTAAATGATTTTTATTTTATAGGTTCCACCTCCCCTTTTTTTTCTTGCAATTTATTTGTTGAAGAAACCAGGTTGTTCTACAGTGTCTTCCACATTCTGGATTTTGCTGATTACATTTCCATGGTGTTGGTTACATGGAGTAAACTCTTTTACAAACTACATCTTATACAGAATCCCAAAACACAAAAAAGATAAAAAACAAAAAATGCTCTGAATCAGCGTTTTTGAATCAGAATGGTTGAACCAGAATGTGGGGGGGGGGTCACCCAGCCCTCCAAGGAACAAACCCCAGGGAACACAGTTTTAAAACTACTGGTCTGGATATTGTCCTCTAGCACAAATATGTGTGTGTATGTACCACATGCCCAAAGCTCAGGGCTACCCTATCTTTTTTGGGTTCTGATTACTCTGATAAGTTCCGTATCTGGGACAGTGGCACAACACACAAAGATGTTCAGGATGGTAGCAAATTAAAATTCACTCTGACTCTTACCAGAGAATATACAAGCCCAGTACATTCTCTGCCCTAGGGATTCTTGCAAAGAGCCCCCAGGCACCCTGCCACCTTCAGCTCCCAGGAGCTGGCTCATTCTCTCCTGCTCTTAACATGACTCAGGTGCTCCACTCTTCAGTCCTAAGCAATAACTTCTCATAATCTCAGGGGTCTCTGACCCCTGGCACTTCAGAACGCCTGACCTTTTGACTGCTGGTATTTTAGCTGACTGAAGTGCTGACCATGTTTTTTTGTTTTTTTTTTGAGACAGAGTCTCGCTCTTTTGCCCGGGCTAGAGTGAGTGCCGTGGCGTCAGCCTAGCTCACAGCAACCTCAAACTCCTGGGCTCAAGCTATCCTACTGCCTCAGCCTCCCGAGTAGCTGGGACTACGGGCACGTGCCACCATGCCCAGCTAATTTTTTCTATATGTTTTTAGCTGTCCAATTAATTTCTTTCTATTTTTGGTAGAGACGGGGTCTCGCTCTTGCTCAGGCTGGTCTTGAACTCCTGAGCTCAAACAATCCGCCCGCCTCGGCCTCCCAGAGTGCTAGGATTACAGGCGTGAGCCACC
>CAUYSK010096899.1:0-10970 GCA_963575035.1 Avahi laniger | reverse complement strand
TAAGAATTTGCTTAAATTTTTTTACGTAAAATCCTATAATTTAAATCAAGAAAAAAACTAGTTATAAAATAGGAACTCATACTGTATCAGTTTTATGTGCTCTAAGACATTATTTTACAAGGGTTATGATCTTTTTTTTTTTGGAGACAGAGTCTCACTCCATTGCCCTTGCTAGAGTGCTGTGGCGTCAGCCTAGATCACAGCAACCTCAAACTCCTGGGCTTAAGCGATCCTTCTGCCTGAGCCTCCAGAGTAGCTGGAACTACAGGCATGCACCACCATGCCCGGCTAATTTTTTCTATATATTTTTAGTTGTCCAGCTAATTTCTTTTCTATATTTTTAGTAGAGATGGGGTCTTGCTCTTGCTCAGGCTGGTCTCAAACTCCTGAGCTCAAACGATCCGCCCACCTTGGCCTCCCAGAGTGCTAGGATTTGAACTATATAATTATAGTAACACCTTCCAATCCTGAAAATTTTTATTATTGACACATATTTGCCCATTCTGAGTCTTTCAAATCGACGTGGCAATATCTCTACAAGCCCACTTCGGGGTCAGGCAGAAATGCCCCAGCATGTTTCCGCCGCTCTCTGGGATCCTGTCAGCTTCTCCTTAATCACTCAGTTGCCTTCTTGGTTCATTTTCTCCTCACCTGTCCTGGTTTCACTAACCCTTTTGTGGCTCTCCACCATGGACCGCTGTCTCCACCTGGCACAGGAATAGGGGACCTGAAGTTGGATTTCCCATTTCCAGTGCCAACTTTTGTGAGGACCCCAGGTCTCAGGTCTCTTGTATCACTAGCCTGGGAGAGAAATGCGCCTTCTAGGACCTACACTTCTCTGAAAGGGGAGGAGAAACAACATACTTATCAGTAAACTGGAGATATGATTTTAGCCCTGGGAAGAACTTAACGATAATAGGGAAAATAAACAGGAAAAACACTAGACTAAAATCAGAGTTAATGAGGTTAAGTGAAGTGATGCTTATATAGTGTCTGGCACTTACTAGGTATTCAATAATTAATACCATTCCAGGGACACAGGAAAACTAAATAATAAATAGGTCACTTCTTTCAAGCCTTGCTAAATCATTTATCAACTCCAGGTAATATTAGGAGGTTGGATCAGTTGACCTAAGTCAATTCTGCCTCGAAAAGTTGTCATGTATTTTCCCTTAGGTTGAAATCTGATTATACGTAAAGCCCAGAGATAAGAAACAACAGCCTTATTGTGTCAGTTCAAAACTGTTAAAATTGTGATTTATAAATTTTCCCACCAGAGGGCACAATATAAAAGCCAATGGCTGCTGAGTTGTCCGTGCATCATCTACCCTTTCTGGGATATGATTGTTTCATTCTGCTGATTTTGGAATGATGTTTTAGCTTCCTATGTGGTGACAGGTGCCCCCTCCTGTTTAATATTCATTTTAATATAATCCACACTTCATTCTTTACATGTTTAGGGTTTGCTTAACTCTGAAATGTGAAAATAATTTTACCAAAATGGCTTTTCGCATCTGCTTTGGAACAGACCTTTTTTTCAGAATTCCAACTTTTCTTTCCAATAGACAAAGAGATGGTAACTTTGAAACAATCTTGAAATTTAAACTTATAATAATACACTGTGGTACTTTTAAACTATTAAAATCTGGCTTCAATTCTGCCTAGGTGTTAGTGGTTAAAAAGCACAGGGGTAATTTTATCAATTTGTTTTATGCTATGAATCTAGTTTATATGCAAATCCATGGGGCATTGAAGAAATGTACCTATCCTTATCATGTTCTAAATAAAATCAATCACCCTCAAAATTTAAATGTATGCTTAATAAATCAAAAATACCACAATTTTCTGGCCTAATTTACTATTTTCCGCTTTCTCAAAATGTATATTTAAATTATTGGCAGTTTGACAGGATTTTAATACCTATAAATAGCAAACTATATATTATTCCTATCCCTAGAAGGGAATAGGTATAAAGGTCATTAATAACAGTGGGCCATTGGTAGAATTTTTCCTCCATGTATTCAAACCAAATCTTGTTAAGGGCATTTTCCCTTAGTATTGTGATGTTCTTGGTAGTGATTTAATGGACTTATACAGCAGAGTTGTAGAATAGTGAGAAAACATCAAATCTAAACAGCAAGGCAGGTAATAAAACTCTAAAGCATTATAAAAATCAATTCTTTCTTTCTAAGGAATATTATTTGTGATATTTTTACCCCTTTTATTGAAAGGAAGAGAGCAGGCAATATGCCATTCAAAATAAAAGCTATTTCCCATAACTATAACTTCCCTATAGACTGATGGATTTTTATAAACTGTCTAATTTAAGAAAAAAGACTAAAAATGAGGTTAATAAAACAAAAATGACATAAATATTAAATGTTAAAGTTTCAAAAATCAGAAAGAATCTATAAAGGGGGGGGTATTTTTCTAGATCAGAATTCTTTTCAACCATAAATAATGTTCTAAAGCATTATTTTGTTTCCCTTTCAACATGAATACGTTTCACATATAACCCTGATTGGAATGTTGATTCTGCGGAGGAAAATGTATTCCTACATATGCTTGTTATTTCAGAATGATTTCAAAGTTTGAACACTTCCTATCGTAAGAATTTTATAAATTCGCTTAAGGGAGTGCTAAAATATATTCTCGATATAAAAATTATCTCTCTCTCTCTCTCTCTCTCTCTCTCTCTCTCTCTCTCTCTCTCTCTCGGCAACACCAGCCTGGTATTGAAGTACCCATCACAGAGAGCATGCCTGAAATCCAGTTTTACTACGCCCCCACTGGAAAAGTCATTTTCATTTAAAACTGGACAACCAGAGTTACTTCAAGCTCAGTGGCCTCAAACAAACTTACTTGATATGGAAAGCTTAAGGCAGGAAGGAATGTAGTTTACCAAAATTCTAAGTATCAAAACTGTTTCCCTCTTCTCCCTGACTCTAGTAAAAGAAAACCTGAATCAAAATTCATCTGAGTTGAATCATTTTTTATCAAAAATTCCCTTTTAGAAAAAAATGTCATCCTTTAAAAATGCTTAAATAATTTTCTGACGAATGTTAATGGAATTAAGATTTGTTCTGAGAAACAATTCATCTAGCAAATTACTTATCTTCCTAGTTATTCACCTGGTTAACTTTAACTAAACCGTTTAAAAACCATAACCTAAAAATGATTTTTTAACTATTCTCTTTTCCTATGTGAAATGCACCTACCATGAAGAAATCTTTGAAATGACTTCCCTGGGCATTGCTTCTCAAACTCTCTGTGATGAAGGAGGATTAATTAATTAGTTAATTAATATTATATTTTAAAAACCAACACTTTTATAGAATGCAATACAAATAAAATGTTGGATAAATGACATTTTATATTATACAAATATAAGTCCAAATTTTTATTGTAAAATTTAGCAGACACAAAATTACTTAAGTCACTGTGAACATTCACTCCTAAGTGTTTATTCTCAGTTTTTGTGCTTATTCCTTCCAATCCAGGAACACCCAGCTCACAGATCAGCACAGGTCTGCAGACAGCACTGTTAGTAACGTTAAACTAATGGTTTTCTCTTTCTAGTGAGATTATGACAAAACTTTGGTATATGCTCATAACTAAATTATCTGAAGAGTATTAACACTACTCAAAATATGATTCAGAATATCTAAGCAGCTATGAACAACTCAAGGTTTAACTACAATCCTTGTCATTTTGTGCAATACAAAAACAAAAATCCCACAACTATGACTGAATGATGGAATTCTTCAATCTGGATGGAATGAAAGTAGAGAATAGTTTTTGGTACTGTATATTAACGCCTAATCAAGCATGTCCCTTGTAACTGTACCCAACTGGAAAGCAAGGAAGAAGACAAAAAGGAGGGTTGGAAATCATCTGGCAACCATGTAAAAAATTTTTTTAAAGTAGCTGTACTTTCCTAATTAGATATATGGAAAATTAGTTAAATTTAGAAGATAAAGAGGAAAAACCTTTGGGGAGATTTCTGTACTTTTTTCCAACAGGAAAACCAATTTCCTTACAAAAAGTTATTCACTGAAAGTAGCCAACCTAAACTGCACAGTAGAAGTGATAGATCAGTTGAGTCTAAGAAAAGGTTAGAGACACAGCTCCTGAGAAGTATAATTTGGGCTGCAATTGAGTGAGTTAATGCTGGTTGACTTGCATGCTCTGCGAATATAATTTTCTCTAGAGATTGCCTAAATTCAGTTCTCCAAACATCTGTGAATGGTGCTATCACCAACACTAGACTTGTTCAATGACATGAAGTTATACCTCCTGTGTCCTAAACAATTCCACTAGATTTATAATCACTTCCGAATCTTGTTCAGGGATGTCTTTTAGGGAAATTTCATATCCCAGCTGGCTTGATAAGCAATTGAAATAATATATGTAAACAAAATCATTAAAAATAGAAGGTACTGTACATGTGTATGGGTATGTATATGTACATATTTACAGAATATGCTGTTATTTTTTATCACATCTATCATAAGTCTCAAATTTTACTTGTTGTTTTGATTGATTAATAGGAGAATTGATTTCAAGGATGGGATAGGCCCTTAACCAAGTATGAGAAGCATTTGCAGAGATTTAAGAATTAGAATAAATAGATGTTACTTCCAGTTTTGACAAATATTAACTAACAGTATTTGAGAAAGTAATTTAACTTCTCCAATCCTCAGTTTTCTTATAGCAGTATAATTCTTGCCTCTACCTATCTCGTATAGTTGTTGTAAAACACAAATATAACATATGTGAAAACATTTTGTGAAGAGGGCAAGGAGCTATGAAAATAGTATATTTTGCCCATATTTCTAACAGTGGAGTACACTTCCTGTAATATATATGCAGTTAGGCCATTTTGAAGTGAAATTATTTCCTAAAGCATGTGCCATCCACAATAAACACTTAACATCCTCCCAAATGAGTCTCCATTTACTTTCCACTCTTAGAGGATAATGTTTACCTTTCCCGCACTCTTAATTTCTCTCTGCTGGGATAAGGCTATAATTGTATTAAGCCCTGTGAAGCACAGTAGATAATTTGTTAAATAATCAGGTTATTGATTTCTGTGGCGGCCTTAAATTTTTATCCTAGAATAGATACCTTTTTGCTAATAATTAAAGCAACACCTTCACAATCATGTAAGCAATTTATCTACATATGTTAGAAGCCATAGATTTGCCTGGATAGAGAACAGTCCAGTGATGGAATGCCAAGTTATACAAAATCAACAGGAAAAACTAAACATCTAAGTAAACTTTGAAGGACAGTGGCATGTAAGAGCCAGATAGAAAGAACCAATTATTAATAGTAAGGAGATGATGAAATTATGGTTAGTATTTGGAGGGAAGAAAATTTTGACTTGTTACATACAACTAAAAAATATAATGAAGCTATTACACAGCCAGACACAGTGAGTCATGCCTGTAATCTCAGTGTTTTGGGAGGCTAGAGTGGGAGGATGGCTTGAGGCCAGGAGTTCAAGACCAGCCTGGGCAACACAGTGAGACCCCATCTCTATAAAAAATTTAAAAATTAGTCAGTATGGTGGCGTGTACCTGTAGTCCTAGCTACTTGGAAGGCTGAGGCAGGAGGATCTCTTGAGCCCAGGAGCTCAAAGTTTCAGTGAGCCATGATTAAGTCCCTGTACCCCAGCCTGGGCAACAGAGGAGACCCTGTCTCTAAAAAAATATTTTGACTCACAGTTAATTAGGGATGGACAGTACCATAGGATCACTCTTGTCTAAAGCTTTTATCCAATCATCACTTTGTTAATAATGTAGTTTGGACACAAATAGGAGAAGCAAAATGCTCAGGAGAGCTAATATTCATTTTGTAAAATGGAAAAAATAAGGTTAAACATGGGCAATTTAAAAAGCATTATTCCCATGACACATATTCTAAGGGATTGGAAAGGAAGCCACTCTATATGTGAGGTTCATCAGAGGGAAAGTTTCCTAATAGCCATATAGAATCCAGTTTCTAGTGCTATTGTTAAGACCTCTGATACAATGACAGAGACAATTGTCCAATCAAGGTGCTACCCCTAAAACAGGCTGAGCAGACAGTCCTTAGAGAGGGATTGAGAATCTCTAATTTTCATCCAGTATTGAAACAATGGGCCATAGGAAGTATCTGGTATATGATATTCAGTTTCAGAGAAAGAGATTGTGTAAAAGATTTATAATGTGCACGTTCTTTCTTTTTTCAATCAACGGACTTTATTTTTTAGTAGTTTCAGGCTTACAGAAAAATTAAGCAGAAAGCACTCAAAATATGTCCCTATATATCCCCTCATCCTATTTCCTCTAATATTAACATCTTGCATTAAATAGTATGGTACATTTGTTACAATTTATAAGCCAATATTGATACATTATTATTAAATAAAATCCATAGTTTACATTATGTTTCACTCTTTGTGTTGTATATTCCATGTGGACATTCTTGCTTAGGAATCCTAAGTTTCTAATGTAAATTAACAAAATGTTCAGGAAGAGTGTATTCTATAAATAAGAATATCTATAAAACGCCTTGCTAGCCTCTTTAATATTCTAAAGAAGAATTAGGAAATTGTTTTAATAAAGCAAATTGGGGAATTTTATTATAGAAATAAATACATTCTTATGATGAGAAAAATCTTTAAATGGGGGATTAGGGAAGTGAATGAGCTTAAGGCATATAAAGTGCACAGCAGTGGCTGGCACAAAGTAAATGCTCAATAAATGCAAGCAATTGTCATCATTGTAGTCAATGTTTCTCATACATTATAGAACTTATTTGAGTAGGGAGACCAAGTAGTATAGTATCTTTGATAAACTGAGGAAAAGATTGTGTAATCTACATCACAAAGCAGTGGAACAGAGGTTCTAAGAAAAATTTAATCAAAATGAGAAAAAAATTCATATAGTTGTTGAAATAACCCTTATATTTTGGAGGAAGGAAATGTAAGCACAGAACAAATGACAAAGAAATATATGAAAATAAAGATTATAGGCACCTATCATCTGGTAGCAAAGACCTTCAAGATTACAATTGCTCATCAATGCTAAGGCAATGATGTCATTATCAGTATTCATGATTCTGTTGGTAATGTGGCTTGCCTATTGGAAACGTTCTTTACCGCTGCCTCTCGTGCAGTGGGAACTAGTAAATAAGGGTGAAGTAGAGCAATAAAGCATCTGAGACCTGTAGTTAAGATTGACTTCTATTCCTTTCATTGGGGCCATTTCATTTTAATAACATCAGAGTGTAACTGCTAAATCAGGCTGAACACCTCCCACACTGGTAGGGCTAAAATCCTTAGACCAGAACGCTGGACATTTCTCACTGTGATGGTTCTGTGTGCTTGACTAACAGTATTCTATCAATTATCTTCTATATAATACACATACAATATTTGACCCAGACATGTGTACAGACACAGGCATATAAATCTTGTGAATATAAATTATAAAATTGGTTGATTTTGTTTAGTTTCAATGATAACTGGACAATATGGATTAAATGCTAGTTAAAATTATCTTCATTCCCATAGTCTGTCCTTTCTAAATCCTAAGTAAGATATTAAATCTCTCTACTAGATTTGAGAGTGCAACATAGCAAATTTCACTGTGCCTAGGAATCTCCTAGGGCTCTTGTTAAAACGCAGGTAAGGATTACAAAAGTCTTGGGTGAGGCTCAAAACTCTGCATTTCTAACAGGCTCCGGGTGCAGCTGATGGACCTAAAGGTCCAAGAACACAATTTAAATTGCAAGGGTTAGTTTAGCTTACAAGCTCTGAAGTCAGTCACACCTTGTAAAGTTACCTAAGCAATCTGAGCCTCAGGCTTTTTGCTTATAAAGAGGGAACGATACTGTTGTGAAGTTTAAATAAAATAATGAATGTAGAATGGCCAGTTCAAGGCCACAGAAAATGCACCTAAAAAGCCGGATCTTGTTGTCACTTTCATTATTAATATTTCTATGATCACTTTGTAAATAAAAGGATATGCATTTCTCAAATCTTTTCCTTAATTCATTGATTCACTCGGCAATAAAATTATTGACTCATACCAAAGGCAAGGGAATGATAACTAGGGGGTAAAGCTAATGGGGGACATAGAAAAGGATGGAAGAGGATAGCACGTGAGGACCAAATTGTGCTACATTCGACAATCAAAGCCAGAGCCAGAAAGTTGATAGTCACTCACGATAGTCACCATGATTTAGTCACCCTGAATATTATTTAGGATAAGATTTACCTCTGAGGGTAGGAGAGGAAAGAGAATGGGGAGGAGAAACGCACAGTTGAGTTCAACAGTTTTGGTAATGTTGCAGTTTACAGTTTGGTGAGGGACTCATGAGCTCCATTTCTTAAGTTATTCTGCAAGGCTCTGGAAAGGTATAATAAAGGCCATATGGCATAGTCCCTTAAACTTATCTCTTCTTAAACTGTTTAAGCAAAGTGAATAAGCTGCCAAGATCATGCTCTCACCATCTCTAGAGCTACACCCTTTCCCAAAGCACCACCACCAGCAAGACAAACCTGGATGCAAATCAGGCTTGACATGCTAGCCCTTGAGAGGGGGAAATGCAGCCACGGAAGAGATGCCCTCAGCAGGGAAGTTCCTGCGATTACAGCCAATACCGCCACACCTCCACATTCTCTGCATTGCTAACAGTAAAAAGAGCAATTGAAATTCTTAATTTAATAAAACTTTCTCATAATTCCCCACTCTAGCTGGGAAAGAGTCAATTTTTCATGAATGCTTTTTGTTTTGGTAGCATAAAAAGCTTATTGAGTCATGCTCTCTACCTCACTTCCTTTGAGCTTTACGTATTTTTTTCACAAGAATTTTATATTCAAACACAGGACATTATAAAGTATTTATTAATAAGTCACTGAAGTCACCAGGGCAGGAATTCATTGTATACCAGCTCTGGAATACCAAGAACTCCAATGGAAGAGGCCAGGGAGTTAGCCCCTCTGTGGTTGACTTGATTCCCCATCATGTTTTATTTTTGTAGCCATAGGTTTCATACCAGGTTCTGAGTCCTATTTTCTAATGCAAGCTTGTGCCTTCATGTCCCTGAAGATATTTTGTAGTTTCTTCCTGTGGTAGATTGTTTGCAAAGATGGCTGCTACAATGCAATTAATGTCTGTGTAATTCCAAAATTCTTACATTAAAATCATAACCCCCAATGTGATGATATTAGGAGGTGAGGCCTTTGGGATGTAATTAAGTTATGAAGGTGGATTCCTCACAAATGGGAGTAGACTCCTTATAAAAAGAACCCCACAGAGTTCTCTAGCCTTCTTTCCACCATATAAGGATACAATAAAAAGGTGGCCATCTGCAATCCTGAAGAGGCTCTCACTAAAACCCTACCAATACTGGCACCCTGACCTTGGACATTTAGCCACCAGAGCTGTGGGAAATAAATATCTGTTGTTTATGAGCCACCCAGTCTATGGTACTTTGTTATAGCAGCCTGAATGAAGACAGCCATGATAATTCTTCCCGTCCTTGCATGCGAACCCTTCTGCAAAGTGGCTTTATCACACTTCCCAGCAAGAAGTGGAGCCTATTTCCCTGCGTATTAAATCTCAGCTGCCCTTGTGATCATTTGACCAATACAATGCAGTGAAAGTGACACTGCCTGACTCCTGGGACAGGCCTCAAGAGACCTTGCATTTCTGTTCCCACCATCTTGCAATGCCGACTTGAGACCCCTGTATCAAAAGTCGCAGCTAGCCTCCTGGGGAACAAGTGGCTCCATGAAGTAGAGAAAAGGCATTCTACCTGATTCCCCAGACCAGTCATCCCACAGTCAGAATCAGCCACAGCCATGTGAGTAAGACCATATTAGACCAGCCAATTCCAGACAAGCCACCAGATGACTGTTCACACAAGTGACCCCAGAAGAGAACCACAGAACTGCCCAATTGAGCACAACCTAAATTGATGAGCTATAGATTTGTGAACTAATAAAATGGTTGTTTTCTTAAGCCACTAAATTTTGGGAGTGGCTTATTACACAGCAGTAGATAATTGATATACTCTCCTTACTTTTTTTTTATCTTTTATCTGAATAGAATTGTTATTTGTGACTGTGTGTAGAAACAGCCACATTGACTGTAGCTCTTCCATCAGATTTCAGTCAAATTAAGAAAAAGCATTTGATTTTATGTCTGAGAGTACTGAAGAATAACGGTGAACCGGGTTATTCCAAAACTTGAATATTTCATTTAAGCAGAATCTCAATGTTACAATCCCCAGGATAGGTTGTTTAATAATAAGACCTCTCAGGCAAATTCTTTTCCAAATTAGAGTACTTTCCCATTATTCTTATACGTTTTCTTTTGTTATTAGACATTTCTCTTTTTTCTCCACAACAATCTTACACACCATTTTTCAATATTTCTCTCCCTAATTTGGAGTTAGATTTTGCTTCCCTTTTGATTCCCTCAGAACTTGTTTCTTTTTCTCTGCCCTGTGGTTATTATCCCAACATCTCAAGGTTGTGGTGGAAGGGCTAGGTTGGTGAATGGTGCATAGACTCATAGGGCTCTCATGGCTGCACCCCCTTCACCTCCAAACTATGTCTCTGGTGTTCTCCACAGCCCCTTCCATCCCACCTTTTGTTTCTTTCCCCACAAACTTCACTTTCCTCTCTGCTGCCAAAAATACAACCGGTGCATGCTGTGATGCAGATATGAGAAACCACACTGCTAAGCAGCTTAGCTTGTACTTGACAGATTAGAGATTATTTTTTCTTATTTGGCTGTGTCAGGGCAGCAGTATATTTATTTTTCTCTTTAACACCAGTGACAGCTATTACTGCGCCAGCTCAGAATCCACAGAGTAAATGAATGCACAGAGGAGGCGTGAGGCCTTCTAGTCTGACTCAACACAGCCTCCCGAGCTCTGCTGTTTTGCAGCCTACTGAAAATGGAGGCATG